>JARVZY010007963.1:0-21048 GCA_030686995.1 Artemisia argyi | reverse complement strand
CAAACATCCAGTGGCTTATAAATGTTAACCACTCTCCACCTACATTGACTTCTTTTATACAATGCTTGTATACCCAGGTGAGGTTTTTTGTTTTATTACTAATTTCTATCGCTGGCAATCTAAAATATGGATGAGTTGGGGAGTTTTCTCCATACGACTTCCTTCTCTGCACGTAGCAAAAATTTAGACCTTTGAGCTGCTTGTTAGGAGATGAAAGGATTGTAAAGGATATTGGTGTCTCGCTTCTTTTAAACCTAATCCAATCAGGCATTGCTTGCCCTCCATAAATTGTGCTGAATACTCCAAATTCATAATACATCTGCTCCATCAAATTACAATCAATTATTAGCCTTATTGATTAATTAAATCACCACAAACAAACAAACATATATAGTTAATTAACTAGATAATATATACCTGGATTTGATATTGCTCTTCTCCTCTATCAGTATAAGAAGTTGCAACGAGGCCTTTATCAAGGAAGTCTGATAAGTTAGTCCAGCCCAAACTACATAATACCTTTTCCTCAACACCTTTCAGTGGTTGGATTTTCACCTTCCCTTCAATTTCACATGACCAAGGTTGGAATGAATTTGAAAATAGAGTTACATTGATTGGAGACATATCTGGATCAAATGAAACTCTCTGTAACAAAGGGTTATCTGTAGGACTTTTCCTTTTGGAGAAAGCTCTAAACGGAACGGTGTTTTCTGATGATAAGATGAAAAGAAAAGCAAGCAATAATACATTAATATTATTCACATCCAATTAATTAATGAAGCAAAAACATTCTTATCTAATTGATCATATATAGATCAATTGGTACCACCACCATGTGACCACATGGGCGCACAGATGAAGGCTGCAGGTTACAGGTTCAAAACTTGTCAAAGGCAAGTGGATAAACTGTATCTTGTGATCCATGTGTGAGGATGGTGAGTCACTGGACATGAGTTCTATGCGGTGTGCACTCTAGATACCAAAACGGTACATGAGACCAGAGGGTTCTCACCCATTTACCCTTTTTCAGAAACATTGTTATCTAAGTAAATAGACAAGTGTATATCTGATTCATGTGTGATCGCCACTGCTCTGCGTTCTTGGCACACATAGCTAGGCAGACAAAGTTTTCATTTGGTGTATTGATAGAGATCGATATAAAAGTTATGGTTCTTGTTAAAATATAAAAGTTCCAACATTGTTATATTGATAAAAGTCTAACTTGGTTTGGTTGAGTGTAGGTTCATTGTTAAAGTGACCGAGAAATGGTTAATGGATTAAAGCAACTTGAAGTTGATAGAAGTTGAAGAATGAATTGCCAATACTAGAAGTCAGGGTTATAGGTGAAAAATAGAAAATATATTTAGAGATAAATGGCATCGAGTGTAACCAACTAAGACATTTAGAAAATATATTTAGAGATAAATGGCATCGAGTGTAACCAACTATGACCAAATGTCTGTTGGTGCATGACCTTTGAAACTGTTCAATCAATATAAGAAACTAAATAATTTGTTCAAAAATATAACGTGTGACTGGTTATAATATTAGCCGGTTATCACTTCATTTTTATAAAATTAGTTTTAATGTTTGATTAACAGATTCTTCTTTTTGTGTATTAGTTTATGTTTACGCTCAGTTTTTTTTACCCATTGTGACAAAACTGATTATCACTTGGTAAAATAATTTAATTTAAGAGACTTCTATTTGCATCTCACAGGACTGTTTCAATTTCAACGTAGTACCATAAAAAAAGATTTGTTGGAAACCGAAAAGCGTAACCGAAAACTAGAAATTTGTTGGAAAAGTGTCACCGGAATATGGCAGAGTCACTGGAAACTGGAAAGAGTCATCGGAATGAGAGTACGAATCATGAGAAATAAAAAAAAAAAAAAAAAAACACAATTAAGAAAAAATAAAATAAGATAGTCACATAGAAGACTAATCGGTTTGGTTTTGTAACGATTCCCATTTAGTCATTGGAAACTGCTAGTGAAAACAAGAAACCAAAAACACACCATAAGCAAATTTAACAACTTGATACTTTAGGGCGAATAGGGTTAGCAGATTTAGTTTAACTCATAATTTGACATTTGCTCGTTGGAAAAAATCGTTGCCGGAGATCATGGGCGGTTTTGGGCCGGCGCACCATCAGCAACCGAGCCGGGCCCAACCTACTAAGGGGCACTAAAATTTTTTATACCCATTATATGTACTAGGCCCAACATGAAGGGAAAATTCAATCGGAACCATTGGCGGTCTATGGATATTATAATATAGGGGCACTTTTTTTTTTCTTCGTGTCGGGCCTAATTTTCTTTTGACGTTCTCAGCACCGCCCCTGCCGGAGATGGTGCCGAAAATTAGCCGGAGAAGATCACCGGATTTTAAAGTCATCGGAGGTCTATAAATGTAACAAACTATGCATAAATGGTTATATCAGGGACGGATCTATAGTGTTAGTATGGGAGGCCGGTGCCCCCATGGTTATCCGAAAAAGTTAAAATTTTAGTGTAATTTTTTTAAAATTTTGACATTTTTTCGAAAGTGACCCCACCCAAAACTCAAATTGCCCCACCTACATACTAAAACCTAACATTCAATGCTCTAAAGCTTTATAAATCATTCATCTCTAAGTAAAATACTCGATTTATCATTACGATCTTATTTTTTCTTCCGCATTTTGTCGTTATTGTTTAAAAATATATATATATATATATATATATATATATATATATATATATATATATATATATATATATATATATATATATATATATATATATATTGCCCCCCACATCCATTTTTCTTAGATCCGTCAGTGGGTTATATTGTGTATCCAACGTAGCAAGTGATATGGCACATGTTACAACATGGCAGTTACCCGGTAAATTACATTAATTGAACAAAATATTTAGGGTGCGTTTGGTTCGTAGACATGATTAGAATTGGATTTGAATTTGGTTTAGAATATGGATTTGAATTTGGTTTTGAGGCAAGAGAAAAAAATATATTCAATTAAAATTAAAATTAAAATTATTATTTAAAAATTAAAAGTGTGCATATGTGTGAGAGAGATAGAGACATAAAAATATGTCAATGTGTGTAAGAGAGTGTAATCCACTCAAACCCACCTCTTTTGCCTTCTATGGGTTTTGTGGGCCCGTCGTCACTATTCCAAATCCAAACCACCAACCAAACAATTGATTTTCATGACACGAATCCAAACCCCACCCAAATCACCCCAATCAAACGCACCCTTAGTTACTTACATTGATTGAACAGTTTCTTAGGTCAGGCACCAACATAGACATTTGGTCATAGTGGGTTACACTCTGATGCCATTATTTCAATATATAAAATCATATCTCTGATTCTCTGTATGTTGATAAATTCTGGTCATAATCATTTTGACCAGAAATTCTTCTTCAGAATAATAAATCTTTCAGTTTTACTTTGTAATCTTTTATATATAATTAAATAAAAAATGACATGTACCTTTATATTGGCCGGTGCATCTTCCAACGAACGGTCGGCAAATGTCGTCTCGTCCTCGTGTAAATCCACTGTGAAGTAGTATGTATTCTCCGGTAGTTAATTGAAAAGAAGAAAGATCACCACCAATTATGTGATTCCATGACTTGTAATATTCCAACGCATCTTCTTCCATACCTCCATGATCATACACAAGATTCACCCCACAATTTGTAGGTAGGCAACATGCCCACGTGTCTGTAACGGTAATAATAATTTTATCACCAGCTTCCATTTCATTCATCCCAAACATCCAGTGGCTTATAAATGTTAACCACTCTCCACCTACATTGACTTTATCAATACAATGCTTGTATACCCAGGTGAGGTTTTTTGTTTTATTACTTATTCTGATCACTGGCAACGCAAAGACTAGATCATGTAGAAATTCAGATTGGTTGATGTACCATGACATGTTTACTCCACAGTCCTCCTTCCTCACCACGTAGCAAAAATTCAGACCTCTGAGCTGCTTTTTAGGAGATGAAGGGATTGTAAATGATATTGGTGCCTCCTGGCTGCTTATAGTACTTTTAATCCAATCTGGCATCACTTTCCCTCCATAAAATGTGCTAAATATTCCAAATTCATAATACATCTGCTCCATCAAATTACAATCAATTAGCCAAAATATTAATCAGCACTGTTGGAATTAATCTTGATGGGTTTGGGTCGGTCACGGGTATCAACATATTGGTCACTAGATTAAAACCCGTGCGATGCACGACTCGGTTATTTATAAACAAAATTTGTTATGTTTGTAACATGACCTTCATTGTTGGAAATAAAAACTTTCTTGCTTGCTTTTTAGTCATGATAAGACAACGTAAAGTTATCCATGGCTTGAAACAACTGGAACTTTACAATATTTATTGACTTAAACATGTATACATTGCACAAATACTTTAAATAAAAACATGCCCCTTAAATTTCACAACGACAGAACATAACTTTCTTGATCATTGTCAACAAAAATCAATATTTAAAAGTTAATAATCTTCATATGAAGACATAAGGATTTATAAAAAAAATATATATAGAAACTAATTGTATATGTTTAATCTCTTGATTTAAAAATTAAAAATCCGAATATTTGGTATATGTTTTTATACCAATAAAATGTAATTTATAAATAAAGTTTTCGTAAAATCTTTCACAAAATACAGATTGGGTTTTACAAATAAAGAGTTAACTTTACAAGTTAAATACCAATTTGAAAGAAAGAAAAACTTTAGTAGATCATATTAACAACTTAACAAATCTCTAGATTGATTCTAAAATATAACCTCAAATCTAAAATCTAAATTATCAATATCATCAATGAACCAAATATAACCTCAATTTAATGTGTTGATTATTATTAGTTGATCGTACAGCTTAATGTTTTCAAAACTGGACCGGACATCGAACCAGTCAAAGGAGGGGTACGGTTCAAGGTTCAACCCGTCTGACTGGGCCGTAAAACCGGTCTATTTTTATATAATTAAAAAATGGGTTTTGCTAATGACAGACGTATGTGTTGTTATAGCCTGCATAAAAGGTTGTATTTTTTTATCATAAAATTCAGATGGGTAAATTTTTTATATGAAAGGTATAATTTTTTTATGCTTGTTATTAACCACCACGGCACCACTATAGTAGTTGTTAGCAAAATTCTTAGGGTGCGTTTGGTTTACGGATGGATTTGGATTCGGTTTTGAAAAAAATAATAAATTAAAATATATGATAAATTAAATTATTTTTAATTGTAAAAGTTGATATACTATTTTGAAATAATAGTTTAGTAATAAAAAATGAAGCATCAAAGTATATTATGTGGTGGACATTAATGTGAGACCCACATATAATAGAAAAAGATAAAACTATTGATGGTAATTTTTGTAATCTTTTCAATTGGGTAGCGAATTCTAGATGGCGGATAGTAAGGATTGAGTCTCAATGTTTAGGCCCACTAATATGAACTAAACACATGATTTTTACCACGAGTCCCTGGACCCAGATCAAAACCTAAGAACCAAACGGCCCCTTAAAAAATATATGAAAGTGGAAACAAATATCTCATATAATATTTAATGTTACTATCATGATTAATTGAGTCGAGTTATTTAAAAAACCAAATATTCCTCACATACCAAGGGACTCATCCCCACCATCCATCTAAAAAAGAAATCAATGGTTGAGATTAAAAGCATTTTAATATTTCACCCATTTTTTATAATTTAAATATCTCTTAAACCGTTAATCGTTAAGCGAAAATATCGTTTTTTCACGTTTTTTTTCGTGGCCGAAAAAAATCATATATGATATTACATATCATATCATATATCATATATGATTTTTTCGGCCACGAAAAAAAAACGTGAAAAAAACGAAAAAAAAAATTGTCGAAAATATGTCAAAGTGACTATCTATAGAAAGATAATTAAATGCCCGTCGTAACGGTATAATTTTTTTCGCTTAACGATTAACGGTTTGAAAGATATTAATATTTAAAAAAAAAAGATGAAAGTGGGTTTTTTAAATTGTTGGGATTAATCTCATCCATTAGATCAAATAAAGATGGAGGGAAGATGGAGGGTGGAGATTAGTCCCTTGGTATGTACTTAAAAAAAGTTTGATCCTCAAATGATCTTTCCTCGTGGACTAAAAAACGTTCTTATTTTTCATATTTTAATCAAATAATTGGTTATACTTGTTAGAATATGTATATTATTTTAGTAGACGTATGTTAGGATCGAACTTGAGATCACGGGATTGCACACAATACGTATGAAGAGTAAAAGAAATAATTATTTATAAATGTTATAAGTAATTATTAATAAACACAAAACTAGTAACGATCATTAGTATTTAATGAGTAATGACTAATGACCATTAGACGAAGATTAGGAAAGTAATACTATTGAATATTTGGAAACAAGAGAAGGTTCCGGAATTCCCTAGGGGGAACCTAAACCGATCGGCAAGGAGGGATCCCTCCTCCTTATGTGCCTTGAGCTCCAAGTTTCAATTAGTATATATACAAACCCAAGATGTATTGTTTTCTCATAACTTGTACACACACATCTTGGTGTTTTCTCTCCTTCTCTTTGTCCCATTGTCGATCCATCAAACAATCCCATAAGGGATTTGATTTTATTGATCAAACTAAGTTTTGTGTTTTATTTACTTGTATAAACTTTTTCTTGAATTAGTACGTGTGTACAAGAACGTGATTCAAACACATTATTGTTTGATTCTTGGATTGAATTACAAAAGAGGTAAGGGGTAATTCTTATAATCCACATAAACCCTAATTAGGGTTCTTGATCCGGAAGATTGCATTGATTCTTGTTCGGGCTAGAATCACAAAGGTATGTTTACTATTTATTATTGATTAATTAATTACATGTTATATGATCTTGTTATAACGCTTCCGCACTTGCTCACGTGATGTGTTTGATTTATTTTATATGAATGTCATGATATCATAATTCCAACAGTGGCATCTAGAGCCGTTATAATGTGTAATTAATTATCGAAACGCATAAAAATTGAATCTTGATTCGTTTAGTTACATGTTTTTAGGGTTTATTGATTCCTAACCCTAATTTTTTTTATGGGTCGATTTAGACCTTAAAGGGTTTTAGGGTTTTTGGTTTTGATTTTTAATATGATTAGAAACCCTAGGATGTCATGTAATTGGTTATGCGTTTTAGTAAACGATCTTGGTGCAATATGTTAATTGTTAAGCTAAATCCATGAAAAGTGCATATTTGCATGGATTTTATATTGTGTGATAATTTAAATGGTTTAAATTGTATATATGAATTAATGGTTAAGTTATATCGAAACATGTAAATTTATTAATAGATGTTGAATTGGGAAAGACTCCAATATTAAGTAATCAATTATGTGCTATGTGGTATTTGTTTAGTTTTGGCTTACACAATCGATTTATCGATGTATGTGGCTCTTTTTCATAGAAGAAGAAAGCCTTAATTGAATAAATACGTTATGTTAGTTTTAACGGATAAAAATTAATGAATATGTCCGGACTCGAACTCGAGACTTCGGGATTGCACACTTTACGTATAAGTTTCAATTAATTAATAATTATTGTTTTAGTGACGAATAATTATTAAATTCACAAAATGATCGTTGGAGGAAAGATGAAGGACTAAACTTAAAATAGAGTTCAAGAAAAACATGGAATGGGCTTGTAAAACCCATGTTTGGCCAAACCCAACCCATTAGGGTGTAGGGTTTGTGTCTTGTGCTCCAAGATGTTGATTAGTATATAAACAAACCCTTTTGTTCATTCTAATCATCCCTTGGTTTACTTGCAAACCAAATCTCCTTCTCTTTCTCCTCTTGAGTTAGAAATCGAACTACACCCTTATAGGGTTCCTACTAGATTTCTAAGCTCAAAACCATTCTTGTTTAGTTGATCAACTATACCCTTCTAGGGTTCCTACGCGATCTTCTAAACATTGTGTTTGGATTGCTTGTGAATTAAGAACCTAGCTTTTCTTATTGAAACGCTACTAATACGTGTGTTCAAGAACGAAGTGTTGGCATACTTTTGCTGACAAGGTGATTTGCCCTATTCGACTAATCCTAGTCGATCCACCATTAAACCCAATTAGGGTTTATAGTTCTTGTTCCATTGGTTTCTTGTTCTTGCTAGAAATCACAAAGAGGTACGCATCCATTTATATTCGGTTAATTTATTATTTGTATTTGATCTATTCCGCTGCGTACTCTTTGATGTTTATATGTTTATTATTATTCATATATTCCAACAGTGGCATCAAGAGCCGTTAATACATTATAATGAATTACCGAAACACATAAAATTGAATCGTTTGATTATAACATGCTTGGTGTTCTTATGTTTTTATTTTTTTTCATAAACCCTAGTTTTTCTTTTATTTCGAATTTATTTAATTAATTATATATGTCGAAAGTTTTTTTAAAAAAAAAAAAAAAAAAAAAAAAAAAATTAGGGTTTGATGAATTATGTAATAAAAACTTGTAGAAACCCTAGGTTGCATGTAATTTATGTGTATGGATATTGTTATATGCCGTTTGGTTGCGTTCCTTGATTGACATGATTATTTGCTATAATATGTGTAATATGGGCATCCATGACAAACCATGCATGTGTTGTCTTGGATTATGATTATTTGGTTTTAAGATTTCATGCTTATTATGCGATTCTTTTATAATTGATAAATTGTTTAGTAAATATTATGAATAAAGATTACTAAAATTTGATTAATTATAAGATTAGGGAAGACCCTATTAATCGTGTATTAAATCAATAGTGTGTTTTAATATTGATTTTAATTTAGCATGACCATTATTGTTGTTGTTTGTTTATTTTATTTTATTACTTTTGTTTTATATGTTTTTAACATGATAGTAACAAAGGGTAATTTCTATAAATAAAATATTAAACGGACTTAATAATGGTGAAATCTTGTTTTGAGCTTACTTAATAAATCTTGGACTTTTGGTTGATTGATCGCGACTGTATTAAGTGGTTGAAAGGTAGAACTAATTATGACAAACTATTAAAGTGGGTATAAGGATGGCTAGGCATTAAATTGCGGCCTTAGTGAGCCTCCATTCTGGCTTACCGCTCGCCTGTGAGTCATATTTTAGTCTTTACCTAACATCCATGATAACTACGAAGCACTTAAGGCAAAGTTGTAAGTTTCTCAACGCCTCAATCAAAAGTTTGGAGATTTAAGCTCGTAAAGAAACTAATGAGTAAAAGTTTTTTTACATGAAACATATGCTACAAGATGAATGCATGACATCTTTGTACATATATTTTGATTACACACATCAAAATTACTACCCTTAAATTTAAGTTATATGCCATCCAATGAAACGGAAACACCTGAAATTGGATCTACGCCAGGGCGTAACCTGACTAGATTGCAATGGAAGGGCAAATTACATGATTTCATCACTAGCAGATCAACTGGTGTGGTGTCATTATGTAAGTTTGTTGTTTCTTAAATTGGTTAACTTAATTGAGTTGATAGTGAGAACTGATCACTCAAGGCATAAGAAGATGGGGATAAAACATGCTTACATTGCAACTGCGGTTGGCAATTAATGTAAATCCCATCGATTCTAGGAATTGCAATTGAATATTGGCAATTGGGACACGTCTCGTACCTTATTGAATAACGTCATCACTAGCAGATCAACTGATGTGATGAACTTATGTCAATTTGGATCCTAGTTTTTCAGTGAAAATTAAATGGTTATTTGATTATGAACCATGGGTATTTAATTTTCTTGAAAATTTAATTATCGAAAATACTAAAATTGAATTTTGTAATTCTTTTTAACGTATTAATGCAACATTAAAGCCGTAAACGTGGTTTGGTCTTAAATTGGTAAATTGATATAATTCTGCTTTCAAACATAATGTTTGATTGAGAAAAATTTACCGAAATGAAAGAAAGTCTATTTTCCATGAGAGAAGAATAAGACTCAATCCTATTCCTTTTCATGATTGAGAAAGGTTTGATAGGAACATAAGAATAAGACTCAATCCTAAGTCTATTTTCCATGAGAAAAGAATAAGACTCAATCCTATTCCTTTTCATGATTGAGAAAGGTATAATAGGAACATTAGAATTGTCTACATTCTAATATATAACTCATAGCTATCTTTAATATTTAAGGATATAGCACATCTTATTTTCCATAGAAATTTCATTACTCTTATTTAGTGAATGAATTCTTCTATAACAAACAAGGCATTTGGTTAAATGGAAAATATGAGTTATTAGAAGCTGGACAGATTACCGTAAAATTGGTAAAAGGCAAAGCTAGTATTTTATCTAGTTGTTGTGCTTTAAAGGTGCTACATACCATTATGGGGATGGTAGGCCTATTAAGGAAGAAGCTGCATGCTCAAATTCTTCAAGTTAATATCATTGATGGATAATCCATCATAAACATAGTAGAATACACATTTTAGAACCTGAGTAATTATTACGTATGGGTTTTTCTAAATGTGTAGGAAAGTAAAAACAAGCAAATTGTTTTCACTGGTTATGAAACACGTACAATGTTGTCAAATCCAGTGGGAGCTTTGTGTTGTTTACTGAATATAGAGTTATTGTTATGTTCTCTAATTCAGTGGGAGCTACATGACTTAATTTCTGTGTAGTAGCCAAAAATTATCTTCAAGATAATTACTTTCAAATTGTAGACACTCATGTTCTTAGGATAGCCATATGCGTTTCCTGATAAGACAAAGTAGTCCTACATCTACTTATGACACAAATCATATTGAATCACATAAACAAACTTATGTTGTGTTGTTTATATACTACATGATATTGTTCAATGCACAAGTGGGAGAATTGTCTATTGTGTGCAAAGGAACAATACATAGATAAATATGATGATAGGATTCTCTTAATTGCAAGGTAAGAGATCAATGTTCTAATAAGACTTATACATTTAATGTGTAAGATTATCTTATGTAGAACATGTGTCATGATTATAAGACTACTTTTATGTCTTATGATATTCAAATTAAAAGAAACACTTGAATTTACAATTTACGTCAGGGTGTAACCTGCCTAGATTGCAATAGAAAGGTAAACTACATGATTTCATTACTAGCAGATCAACTGATGTAATGGAATTATGTGAGTTTGCAGTTTCTTAAATTGGATAATTCATAAAATGACATAAGCAAATGAAGTAGTAAATTAACTTGAAATTACTATTGAAACCAAGTGGAGGTGTTCACAAATACTTTAGTTATTTATGTTTATATCTTCTTATAAACATGAAGTCTTTTAACTATTACAAGACTTATAATAAAGTAAGACGTTAAACTTGTTATGTTTCAAACAAGAAATCATTGAGTTGATCAATGATGTACAACGTAAAGTGGGAATATAACAGTTCATGTCTTCTTAAGACATGACCATGAAGTAACTTGTTCAAAAGGTACTTATGTTATATAGCATGCAATTGGCTTGGAAATTCTATTGTACCATTAAGTTGACTTAGTTGGTAAATAGGTAAGCCAAAGGGAATAAGTTTATCTTACATATTGTTAGTTTGTCTCACAATATTAATTCTAATGAAACATCACAAGTTGGTGGTGTGTTCAGTTAGGAAAAATCAAACTCTTGTTATATTGTTTGATTAAAAGATAAATATGACTTCTTTTCTTCCAAAAGTTGTCAAGGTTAGAAAATTGAGTATGGATTGAATATACTCAATAAGACTCCAACCTAGAAGATTAAATAAGACATTATGGAATGTGATAAATCACATTAAAGTCTTAAAATGAAGTTCTGATTTTGTTAATAAGTAGTTTTAACAAACAAGAGTCAGGAACTGTAAAATATTTTTGTAATATCCCAAATGAGAACGATTTAGTGTTGCTCATCTTGCTAAAGTATTCATAAAATACAAAAGGCAAGTGGGAGTTTTGTTTAGATCTTGAAAGATCAAAATTACAAAATATATAATCTTCTAAAACCACACTAGTGAAAATCATGATGAGGTTTGAAATGTAAAGGTTAAATCTCAACATGATGAAACTCTCATTCATAGATCCGTAGGGATGTCTCAGATATCTAATTAATATGCTGAGAATTATGAATTACAGGATCAAAGTAAGCCTGTTAATCATAATGACGCATTTACTGATTATGGTAAATTGCTCATACTATGAATGTTAAGATGCTGTCCATAAAGATAAGTCAACTTTGAAAATTTGGTTTATCTTAATGAAGATGAGTTTCTGCAAGAGAAGAAAAACCCTAGAGGTTTAAATCTTTGCATAAAGAAACATATGGACAAAATTGTATACATATTTTAATGTATGTCTTATGACAAGATTATTACTCATACTTATGTAATTAACTATGATTGAATACTTTTTCCTAAGCACATTAAAATTACAAAGATGGTAATTGTCATACTCATTTTTATGAATATGAAATTTGACAATGGATTATAAAATCTCTTTCTTATATAATTACTTAAGCGAGGACGATGAGTAATTAAGAGTTTTATGAATTCATTTAATCTTTGAAAGTATACAAAATGCAAGAATCCAAGTATGGATAGATGCATGCATCAAGGAGATAAATCTTATGTTTAAATATTAAATCTATGTTTTGATTTATAATTTAAAATAAGATAACTCCTAAGTAATTCTGAAAGCTAGTGGAAGTATTATGTTTACTTATTTAAATCATATATGTTGTATAACATATAGGAAGTAACATTCTATATAAGTTAAATGGTAAGTCATAACTTGGAATGAAACTTTACTTGAAAGATTTAATAAGTAAAACATACAACCTTGAATATATGTTTATTAATGTAAACATGTGCGGTAAATGGATCTAATAGAACATGATATATCATTTAGAAAGTTTAAATGGATATGTAGTACATGAATGAAATTTAAGTTGGACACAAGAATTTTTCATGTACATCATGTTGTTGTTATATCATGCTTTGATAAAAGATGATTTGACAACATTGATATCTAATGAAAGATATTAGATAAGTTGTGTAATGAATATTCTAAAGGAATATATTTGGATATAGAATCACATCCTCAGCCTGGAACAATTTCTAGATTCTATAAATGAACAATTTGTAAAATTGTCATAGCCAACAAACTTGAAAGTTTGGAAGGAATAAAACATTACACATTGAAGTTTACGGAAAAGAGCATATTGTTGTTTGCATACAATGATGCTAATATAAATTGAGATGACACTCAATACTAGTCATGGAAGGATTTCATCCTTGTTAATAGCCATGTGTACTAGTTATGCTTAACGGAAAGCATAGTTGCATTATACGTTAAAGAATAAGAATACTTTAAACTTTAAAGGTTTGGAAGTTTAATTATCATGAATTGTATGTTGAGGATGTCATACACATTTTATGATGTATTATGTGGTTATATCAAATTATTTGAATGCACATATACAAGAATTTCATTATTGAAATAAGTATTCTCAAAATTCTGATAGATCAAAGTTAGTTGAATAATGCCTTGTCAACAAGTATGATTACTTGAGGCATAATTGTCAACAAGTATGATTGGTATTACTTGAGACAAAATTCATTAACGAGAATTTTCATGCATTGATCTATTTAGTATTTGGATAAAGGATTGTAAACAATAATTATTCGAATGAAATGAAGTATTGTGTTATGTTTATTTCTATTCATAAATATTGTATCCTATATTTGCATGTTTAATCCATGAATAACTTAAGTTATTCTAAATTGTCCGTTGTCAATTAATGATATGGGAGTATCATTGAACTAAGACAAATGTGAGATTTGGTATAATATATATAAATTATATTGGTGCGTAGACAAGCCAAATTCACATGATATTCAATACTGGATAAATTGGATATAGGACAAAATCCCAATTACATGATTGTACTTATGGATGTTGTCATTAGAGTAAATCATGAATATTTATCCTCAGACTTGAGATACCAGGTAACTACTGTGGATGTAGCTCATTTTCTGTGAGATAATCTAACGCTATCCGTAACTGGTAGTTATAAGGATTATTTTCAGAGGTGATGCGAAGTTCATAGGTTATGCTTGTAGTCAATACAGGATTTGGTTCCTTCAAATTTGTTTTGAAGTATAATACTGTTTGGCCGCTCGTAGGATTAACAAGATGTTTGCATGGCCATGCCCAAGGTCTATCTGGAATGCGTTCAGATGAATTGGTAATCTTGCTTAATCATAAATAACGAGAAACACTAGTTAATTATGGAATGACTTCAATCCATATCCATATTAACATAGTATTAGAATCAAAAGGATAAGTATGATGATGAATCATCAAAGGTGGTTTTTTCCAGGAAACCATACTCGTGATCGTTCTGGGGACATTGGCATGTTATGCTAGACTAACCATTGTCATTATTACATTAATGTATATCCGAGTGGGAGCTGTTAGTTTTAACGGATAAAAATTAATGAATATGTCCGGACTCGAACTCGAGACTTCGGGATTGCACACTTTACGTATAAGTTTCAATTAATTAATAATTATTGTTTTAGTGACGAATAATTATTAAATTCACAAAATGATCGTTGGAGGAAAGATGAAGGACTGAACTTAAAATAGAGTTCAAGAAAAACATGGAATGGGCTTGTAAAACCCATGTTTGGCCAAACCCAACCCATTAGGGTGTAGGGTTTGTGTCTTGTGCTCCAAGATGTTGATTAGTATATAAACAAACCCTTTTGTTCATTCTAATCATCCCTTGGTTCACTTGCAAACCAAATCTCCTTCTCTTTCTCCTCTTGAGTTAGAAATCGAACTACACCCTTATAGGGTTCCTACTAGATTTCTAAGCTCAAAACCATTCTTGTTTAGTTGATCAACTACACCCTTCTAGGGTTCCTACGCGATCTTCTAAACATTGTGTTTGGATTGCTTGTGAATTAAGAACCTAGCTTTTCTTATTGAAACGCTACTAATACGTGTGTTCAAGAACGAAGTGTTGGCATACTTTTGCTAACAAGGTGATTTGCCCTATTCGACTAATCCTAGTCGATCCACCATTAAACCCAATTAGGGTTTATAGTTCTTGTTCCATTGGTTTCTTGTTCTTGCTAGAAATCACAAAGAGGTACGCATCCATTTATATTCGGTTAATTTATTATTTGTATTTGATCTATTCCGCTGCGTACTCTTTGATGTTTATATGTTTATTATTATTCATATATTCCAACACGTTATACACCTAGATTTGATTATTAATAGGACTTTTGAATAAGATTTGCATGTGGCTACATGTTTTATACATATTTAATTGTTATGTTATGTATACGTTTATTTGGTTGTTTTATTTTTTTATTATGTATTACTTGTTTTTGTTTATTATTATGTTAGACATGTTTATAAACGAAAAGGGTAATTTTTGAATAGAAAAATAATATGGACTAAATAAATGGCGAAATTGTTTTGGTTTTAAGAGTCAAAATTTCAAAGGATTGGTTGATTGATGTTTTTGTACATAGTGTGCGAAAGGCGGACCGAAGGTTGCCATCCAATGTACTTGTAGAGAGGGGTTTTTAAAGCTCATGCACCTACCGGTTCTCTACAACTGCTTGGTTACCGACTCTAGACTTACCTATATCACTATAGTACGTACATTGCCATCTTAAGGGTGAATTAACCACAATTCCACAATGATTATCCGAAACACTAAGCCTTAGGGCTTATGCAAAAGTACGATATAGTGGACGATAATTGTTGGTAATTCTTTAATTGGTAAACCCGATACTTCAATCAAAACTTTGTTGTTTTAATCTTAGCAAATTGGTAATAAAATTGTTTTATAAAACCAATGTTATGAAGTTGTATGCATGCTTCTTCATACATTATTTTGATTACACGTCAAAATTTATACCCTTATAAAATTAAGTCGAATGCCATCTAATTAAGAACACTTGAAGTTGTAATTTACGTCATGTGAGAACTTGGCGAGATTGCAATGGAGAGGTAAATTTCATAAATTCATTGCTAGCAGATCAACTGATGTAATGGATTTATGAGTTTGCAGTTTTTAAGTTAGACGACTTTAATTGAGTAGGAAGTGAGAACTTGGACTCAAGGCATTAAGATGGGGATGAAACATGCTTACAATACAAAAGTTTTGTGATTGTAAATCCCATAAATCTAGGAATTGCAATATGATATTGGCAATTATTGTTCGACAATTACCTTGTTGAATACTATCATTACTAGCAGATCAACTGATGTAATGGTACTATGTCAATTAGGATCCTAGCTTTAAGAAAATAATATGGTTTATATGTATATATTTACCTATGGGTATTTTATTTTCTTAAAGACCTAATTATCGAAAATACTGAAATTGAATTTTGTAATTCGTTTTAATGTATTAATGCAACGTTCAAACCGTAAACGCACTTTGGGCTTTGGTAAATTGATCTAGTTCTGTTTTCAAACGAATGTTTGATTAAGAAATATTTACTTAAAAGGCAAAAGAAGTCTCCTTTCTATGAAAAAGAGTGAGATGCAATCCTATTTCCTTTCATGAATGAGAAAGGATAGTAGGAATATTAGATATCTCTAAATTCTAATATATAACTCATAGCAAATTTTTTAATAGTTAAGAAAATTGTGAAGATTTTCATAGGGATTTTATCATCCTCATTCGGTGATTAAATTCTTAGTAACAAACATGATATTTGGTTAACAGAAAATTATGTATGACATTTTATGAGTTATTATAATTAGAAGCTAGACTAATTACCGCAAAATGTTTAAAAAAAAACAAACTAGTTGTTTTGACTATTTAAAAGGTACTACATACATTATAGGATGGTAGACCTATTAAGGAAGAAATTGCATGCCCAATTTTTCAAGTTAATAGCAGTTGGTGGATAGTCCATCATTTACGTATTAGAATACACTCTTTAGTGCATAAGTAATTGTTACGTATGGACATTTAAAGGTGTAGGAAAGTTAAAGACACAATATTTGTTTTCACTGGATATGAAACATTTACAATGTTGTCAAATTCAGTGGGAGTATTGTGTACTTATTACTGAATAAGGAATTATTGTAATGATCTTTAATTCAGTGGGAGTTACAAGCTTTGGCTTCTTGGTAGCTAAAGATAATTACTTTCCAAGTGTAGACACTCATACTTTTAAGGATAGTCTTGTACATTTCCTTACTAGACATTGTTGTTCTACATCTACTTGTTATGCTAAAATCTATGACACAATCATATTGATCACATAAACAAATGCATGGCTTGTTGTTTATCACCTATATGAGGTTGTTCCATGCACAAGTGGGAGAAATGTTATCTTTAATGTGTGCAAGAAACAACTCATAAAGATATGATTTAATGGATTGTCTTGACTACAAGATAAGAGAATAATGTTCTAATATTAATTCTAGAAACACTTGGTGTTACAATTTATGTTATGTGAGAGCTTAGCTAGATTGCAACAACAAGGTGAATTTCATAGTTTCATTACTAGTAGATCAACTGATGTAATTGAACTATGAGAATTTGCAGTTTCTAAATTAGAATAATGTTCTGATATGAATTATATTAGGCTAATTCAAGAAACACTTGGTGTTACAATTTATGTTATGTGAGAGCTTAACTAGATTGCAACAACAAGGTGAATTTCATATTTTCATTACTAGCAGATCAACTGATGTAATTGAACTATGAGAATTTGCAGTTTCTAAATTAGATACCTAGTAGAACATGTGTCAATATGATATCAAGACTACTTTAATTAGTATATTTATGAATTCATGGAATGACATAAATTATTAAAGTAATCTAATGATGCTTCAATCTGAATATTTATGTGTTCTTGGAATGACATAAATAAATGAAGAAATAATGTTATTTACATTATTGTGAAGTAATATATTAACTTGAAATTACTATTGAAACCAAAAGATGGTGTTCATAATTACTTTAGTTAAAGATGTTTATGTTTCACTGTAAAGATATAAACATAAAGTCTTTTAATTGTTACAAGACTTATAATAAAGTAAGACGTTATATTGTTATGTTTATTAATTAAGACATATACATGAAGTTAATAAATTGTTAAATGACTTATAACGTTAGTGGGATTATAACAGTTTATGTTTTCTTGTAGAGACATGGACATGAAGTGACTTTGTAAAAAGTACTTGTGTTATAAAGCATGTAATTGGCTTGAATACTATTATACCATTAAAATGACTTAGTTGGTAAATAGACAAGTCAAGAGAAATATGGTTATCTCAAATATTGTTAGTTTGTCTTACAATATTAAAACTAATGAAATACCAAATGTTTATGGTATGTTCAATTAGGAAAATCAAACTCAAGTTATATTGTTTGATTAAAGATAACTATGATTTCTTTTCTTCCAAAAGTTATCAAGGTTAGAATGTTGAGTATGGCTTGGACATATTTAATAAAACTCCAACATAGAAGATTAATAAGACATTATCGTATGATGGAATGTGATGAATGTGATGAATCACATTAAGTCTTAAATTGAAGTTCTAAATTTGTTTAACTGCTTATGAAGAGGTTATTAACAAAGTAAAGTCAGAAACTGTCAATATGTATTTGTAATATCCTAAAAGAGAACATTGTATTGTTGTTTTATTTGCTAAGTATTTAAAGATAGTCTTTAAATTACTAAAAGCAAGTGGGAGTTTTGATCTTTAAAAGATAAAATTACAAGATACATAATCTTCTAAAATACACTAGTAAATATCATGATGAAGTTTGACATTTGAATGTTAAATCTCAACATGATAATAAAGTTGACATTTAAATGTTAAATCTCAAGATGATGAAATTATCATTCATAGAATAGCAATATATCTCAGATATTTGATTAATATAATGAGGGCTATGATTTACAGGATTATTGTAAACCTGATAATCATTATGATACATTACCAAATATGAAATTTAGTAAAGTATACATGATATGAATGATTAAGATGCTGTCCATAAAGATAATCAATTTTAGAAACTTGGTTTATCTTAATAGTTAGACTAGAAAATGAAGATGAGTTTCTTCAAAGATAAGGTAACCATTATGGTTTAAATCTTTGAATATAAATCATATGGACAAAATTATGCACGTATTTAATATATGTCTTATGACAAGATTATTAATCACACTTAAGCAATTAACTGTGATTGAATATTCTTTTCTAAACACATTAAATATACAAAGATTATAATTGTCACATTTATGAAATTGACAATGGAATATCAAAACTCTTTCTTGAGTAATTACTTGAGTAAGGACGATAAGTAATGAAAAGGAGTTTATGAATTCATATAAATCTTTGGAAGTGTACAAAGTGCAATAATCCATGGATGGATAAATGCATGCATCTAGAAGATTATTCTTATGTTTAATTATTAAATTCATGTTTTGATTTATAATTGAAATAAGATAATTTCTAAGTATTCCTAAAAGCTAGTGGGAGTATTATGTTTAAATTCTTAAATCATATATGTTGTAGAACATATAAAAAGTAACATTCCATATAAGTTAAATGTTAAGTCTTAGTTTGGAATGAAACTTTACTTGTAAGATTTAGGAAATAAAATATACAACCTTGAATGAATGTTTATTGTTGAAACATGTGCGGTAAATAAATCTAATATAACATGATATATTATTTAGAAAGTCTGAATGGATATGTATGACATGAATAAAATCTAAGTATGACTCAATGATTTTTCATGAACATCATGTTTTGTTGTATCATGCTTGATTACAAGATGATTTGACAATATTAATATCTAATTAAAAGTTATTAGATAACTTGTGTAATATTTTAAAAGAATATGTTTGATTATAGAATCACATCCTAAAATCTGGAACAACTTCCAAATTCTATAGATGAACAATTTTTCAATTGTTGTGAAAATTGTCATAGCCAACAAACTTGAAAGGTTCAAGGGCATCAAACATTACACAATAGATATTAATGTTTACGGGAAGTTTTTAAGAGCATATTGTTGTTTGCATACAATGATGCTAATTGAAATTGAGATGACACTCAATACTAGTTATGGTAAGGATTTCATCTTTGGCTATATGTACTAGTTGTGCTTAATAAGAGCATAGTTGCATTATACATTAAGAGAATAAGAATACTTTAAATTTTAAAATGTTTGGAAGTTTAATTATCATAAATTGGTGGTTAAGGATGTCTCACATTTTTATGAAATATGGCATTATCAAAATTGTTGAGTATGCACATATAAGAACTTCAATAGTTGAATTCTTGAAATAAGTATTCTTAAAATTCCGGTTGGATGATTTATGTCTTGTCAACAAGTATGAGAGTCATTACTTGAGACATAATTCATCAACAAGAGTTATCATGCATTGATCTATTTAGTATTTGGATAAGGGATGTTAAACAATTATTATAAATTTAAATACATGGTATGTTTAATTTATAATATATTGTATCCTATATTTGTATGTTTAATCCATGAATAAATGTTATTCTTAAATTGTCCGTTGTTAATTAATAATATGAGAATATTATTAAATCAAGACAAATCTGAAGGTTGGTATAATATACTTAAAGTATATTGATGCGTAGACATGCCATTTCAGATGATATTCAATGATACCGAATATATGACTTATCCCAACTACATGATGTTACTTTACGGATTTTGTTATTAAGTAAATCATGAGAAGTTATCCTCAGACTTGAGATGCAAGATAAGTGTCATGAATGTAGTACATTTTTGTGGAACAACTTAACGCTATACGTAACTGGTAGTCATAAGGGTTATTTTCGGAAGTGTTACAAAGTTTGTGGGTTTTGCTTGTAGTCAAGATAGAATTTGTTCCTTCAAATTAATTTTTGGAGTTTAATACTGCTGGGCCCCTCGTAGGGTTGTCAAGATGTTTGCATGGCCGTGCCCAAGATCT
>JARVZY010007962.1:0-21048 GCA_030686995.1 Artemisia argyi | reverse complement strand
AACACCCCGGTACTCAGCTTCGACACTCGAACGGGAGAGGGTTTGCTGGCACTTAAAAGACCAAAACAATAAATTATCACCCAGAAAAACACAATAACCTGAAGTAGACCGTCATGTGGATGGGCAACCCGCCCAATCTGCATCTGTATATCCAACAAGAGAAGTAGTAGAAGATAATATAAGTGAAGACCAAAATCCAAAGTCCCCAGAACGTATCGTAGGATACGTTTAAGGGCAGCTAAATGCGGCTTGCGAGGATAATGCATGTATAGACAAATTTGTTGCACTGCATAAGATAGATCTGGTCATGTAAATGTGAGGTACTGAAGACTACCTGCAAGACTACGATATAAGGTAGGATCCTAAACTGGAACACCTTCAGGACCTAATTTGGAGTCTGTATCAACCGGTGTTCTAAAAGGGTTACAGTTGGCCATGTGAGCACGCTCAAGAAACTGAAGTGCATACTTCTGCTGAGATAGAATCAATATTGTAGAATGACGAGTAGCAGAGACACCAAGAAAATAATTAAGTGCCCCGAGATCAATCATGTCAAACTCACTGTGTAAAGATGCAATGATCTACTGAAGAAGAGCTATAGAAGAAGCTGTAAGGATAATATCATTTACATAGATAAGTAAATAAGCAACTTGAGAACCCTGTCAAAGAATAAATAAAGCAGAATCACATCGACTGTTGTAAAACCCTACTCATGCGGCATAACTTGCAAATCTCTTAAACCAAGCACGAGGTGCTTGCTTTAGTCCATATAAAGATCTCTGCAAAAGACAAACATGATGAGGGTACCGAGAATCCATAAATCCTGACGGCTGATGCATATGGATAGTCTCAGATAAATAACCATTAAGAAATGCATTCTTAACGTCAAGCTAATGAATAGGCCACTTGCAGGACACTGCAAGACTAAGAACAGTACGGATGGTAGCCGATTTAACAACTGGACTAAAATTCTCATCACAGTCAATACCAAGTTACTGACTAGTGCCATTAGCAACCAAACGAGCCTTATAGAAGCTCAAAGTCCTGTCAATATGAAATTTATGCTTGAATAACCACATAGAGCGAATCATGTTAACGCAGAGGGCCTCGGTATAAGAACATAAGTACCATTTTTAACTAACGCATTATACTCATCATACATAGCATTACGCCATTGAGGGTTTTTTAAAGCAGTGAATGGGGATTTAGGTATAAGAGAAATGGAAGACGTATGTAAAGATAAACGGTCAATAGGTTTGAAAATGCCTGATTGAGACCTAGTGACCATGCGGTGAGTTCGGGTGGGTTCGTTAGCGGACTGTGGGGATTGGACCGAGGTTGTTGGTTCATTATTGGGCTGTGTTTGGGAAGTGTTGGGATGTTGTTGGGCCTGCGGTAGTGGCTTCGGGTTTTTGACGATTATGGAGGGGTTTGTTCTTGGTTTTGAAACTGGTGAAAGTTGGTATCAGGGTGGTTAGGGTGTGGTGAATTAGGTTGATTCTGGTTGTGGGATTCATTAGATGGATGATTTAGAGGAGGGGTGACGGGATTAGTATGAATTTGGTGAAGGATAGGGGAAGGTGTGGGTTCTAAAAACGTGTATGATGGTGGAGATATGGGTGTCATGGAGCGGTAGGGAAATTGTGTTTCATCGATGGTGACATGTCTAGAGAGAATTATTTTGTTTTCTTCAAGGTCTAGGCAATGATAACCATGATGATATGCGGGAAAGCCCAAGAAAATGCATGGGGTTACTCATGGCGCAAGTTTGTGAGGTAAGTAAAGGTGAGGATAACAAAGGCACCCAAATTTGCGTAAATAGGAGTAGTCGGGTTCTTTTTGGAAATTTTTTGTGTAGAGGATTTCATTGTTTATGGCGGTTGAGGAGATATGTGGACATGTGGAGAGCCTTGACCCAAAAGGTAGGTGGTAGATGTGCTTGAAAAAGAAGGGTACGGATGACGTTATTTATTGTGCGAATCATTCTTTCCGCCTTGCCATTTTGTTGAGAGGTTTTTGGGCATGAAAATCTAAGTTAAATACCATTATTAGCAAAAAGTGAATGAAATCGGTTATTATCGAACTCACCACCATGATCACATTAGAAACTTTTTATTTCACATTTAAATTGATTTTTAACATAAGTGCGAAAATGCAAAAACTTACTGAACATGTCAGATTTTTGTTACGATGAGGATAAATCCACAAGTAATGAGAGAAATGATCTAGAAAAAGGACATAATATTTAAAACCACCAGAACTAACAAAAGGAGAGGTCCACAAATCAGAATGAATAATGTCGAAACAATGTTCAACAACAGAATCCGAACTGTAAAAGAGAAGCTTCACATGTTTGCCAAGTTTGGAAGCATGACAAACATGTGTGGATTTTTTGTCTTTATTACATGAAATAAATTTACAAGAGACAAGAGACCATAGTATATCATCACCGAGATGTCTAAGACGTTGATGCCACATGGAGGGGCTTATGCATACAAAGGCAATAGGGAGAATTGACGGCTTGGTAACTGGATAGAGATCACCCGAGTTGTCTCACCGAAGAAGGATATGACGAGTGAAGAAATCCTTCACTGAAAAACCAAACGCGTCAAATTCAATAGTGCAATTATTATCCCTAGTAAACTGATGAATAGAAATGAGACTTTTAATGATATTAGGAGTGACAAGTACATTATGAAGGTGTAGGGGGCGATGAAGAGAAGGAATAATACTATGTCTGGTGTTGGTGACGGGAATAGAATTACCGTCACCAATATGTACAGATGGTAATAGATGTTTATTAAAAATGGTACTTAAATTACTTGCATTAGAATTTAAATGAGAGGAGGCACTTGTATCCATGTTCCAAGTAGGGTCTTGTAGTGTCGTGGTGCTAAAAGCGCTTGGAGGTGTCGTGACTAGAGACGGGTATGCAACAGGAACGGGACCAAGTATACTTGATGGTTGTGTAAACTGGAATGCAGGCTGTGTAGGTTGTTGTTGGGTCGGGTATTGATAATGGGTTGTGGCTGGAATTGGGTTGATGTGAGTAGTGGGCTTTATGGTGTATAGTGGGGCTGTAAAGGCTTGGGGTGATGGCTGTTGGATCAGGCGGGTGGGCTGGGGTGTTAACTGGGCCAGGCGTTGCGTATAATAGCCTGGAGCAGCCTAAGTTGAGTTTTGGTTATACGGTTGCATTCCAGAGTGTCGAACAAAATTACCCCCTATATTACTTGAATGACTAACAGTAGGATTTTTGGCATTCAAACCCGATCTATTACATTGATCATGAATAAACTTACAATGATCACCAAACTTGCACACTCCCTTATTAAAGTAATTACAAATTTGAGGTAAACCTTGAGATTTATGTGAATGAATATTGTTGGTACCTTTGTGTTCTGATGAATTTGTGGCTATAATGGGTGGTTAGGAGATGGAGGATTGTCACCGTCTACGGCCATGGATGCCGATTTTTAGATTTAGGGTGAACAAGGTACGACAGAAAGCAATGAAGAGGATGGAGGGATCCGAAAATTTGGGAGGAGAAAAAAAAGATAGGATCGATTTTATTTCAGGCTTTCATACCATGTAAGTTGGCGAGTAGATGATTGTGATAATGTTTATTCCATGATTTCACAAGCAGAGATACATGATACAGTACATATATAGCCTATCTATTATCTATTTAGGGTAAATAGATAATCATCTCCTAATTACATGCAAATCATGATGAATGTACAAGTCAAAATCTTATATCTTTTCCTGCTAATGTACAACTAACATGTTCTTGTTTTCAATTTGACAATCATTGTCGCATGTTCATTTTAACAGTTTTCAACTCACCAAATCTAATGTTTTTCATTCACTGTTCTTGTTTTCAATTTGTCAATCATTGCCACATGTTCAGTTCATTGATATTAATTTGTAACTTGAAAGACATGAGCACAATATGTCACAGTGGGTTCTTAATGGGATTTTAAAATTGAAATATTTGAACTTTATTAGAAATTTATGGATACTTGTTTGTGTTTTTTTTTTTTTTTTTTTTTTGTCGTAGAAAGTGCTGTATAACATAAAGATGGATGATATAGTTGATGTTTTTATTCCAGACCCATCGAGACCAACATGGGAGAATATGGTTAACTCGCCAGCAATAGAGTATGTTTATGTTATTTTCATAGTGCAAGGTTTTTTAAGCTCTAGTCTGCTCGTAACATTTTTTGTACTTATTTTTTTGCTTTTTGGCAAGTGTCTTCGAAGTACAAGCTAAAATTGAGATATAAAGGCTTTTTTAAGATGGTCAAGAACTCAAATAGAAGAAAATATTGTTTTGGCTCACAAAAATGTATCTATATAAACACATGGTCGTTCGACTTAAGCCACCTAAATGAAGAGGTCTTAAGGAATTATTCATCAAATAGCAATCTAGTTCTCTCAACTTTTTTGTTGACAAGTATGCCATAGAGCAATCCTTTATTGAGATAAATTCTGATGAGAATATCATGCTTATGCTTAATATGTACGAGAAAGAAAAATAAATAACCATTTATGTGACAACAATCAATGATATTGGCACAAACAATACTCAACAAAGGTATCAAGAATACTTTTATGTACTGTGGTGTACCACATATATTCATGTCACTTATCACACAATCTTTTGTTACAGTCCTGAACAAGTAGTTATTGAAGAACCACATGGTGAAGGAGATTCAGACGAGTGTCCTAGCAATGAAAGTTATTTTAGCCATCTTAGCAGTGATGATAATTATGGTCATGATGATAATGATGATGAGATATCGAGTGATAAAGTTGAAACTAACTTAAATCGCAAGAAAAATATAACGATGAAAGAAAACTCAAAATTCCATAACGTGCTTGATTTTAGAAGAGCTTTGAATCATCACGCGGTAATAAATGAGTTTGAATATTTCATTGAGAAAAGCGATCTTGAGCGAGTCATAGCAAGGTGTGCACACGAACAATGCCCATGGAGAATTCATGCTTCTCTCATGCAAGATAAAGTTACCTGTGAAGTAAGTATATAAAATCATAAAAATACATTATAAGAAATGTTTGTTTTGTTCAATTGATTCGATGTTTATGTAATGATTATGCAGGTTAAAATTTTGAAAGAAAAACATACTTGTACGCGAAGTAACATGGGTTTGGCAAGTAAAGGGTCTGCCATGTGTTCATGCTGCTGCATTCATTGCTTTCACAAGGAACAGTTACGAAAATTATGTCGATCCGTATTTCACAATCGAAAAATTTTAAGATGCATATGCTTTAAAAGTTGCTACGATGCCTGGAAAGGATAAATGGGTACACCTATAAATAGAGGATAAAATATATCCACCTGTTATCAAACGCCCAATTGGACATCCTAGGAAGAAGATAATTGCAAAAAAAGATACCAGTGTAAGCAATGTAGTGGATATGGGCACCGTCAAAAGTCATGCAAAAATCCCTAGTTCAAAGTGTTAATCTTGGTGAAACATCCACTGCTAGAAGGAGACGACAAAAAAAATACAAGAGCTCTTGAAGGCTTTGCTGAAATGGGGTCGAATTAGGAGTCCTACTCAAGGCGCTTGCTTCTTCATATATTGTGTTAGCGCAGTTGCTAAAACACTTAATCTTTTGTTAGTTTGAATGCTAAAACAATTAAAACTATTGGTTCATTTTGTTAGTTTAAATGTTAAACGCTTGTTGTATTGATGTACTTTTAACCGGTTTATTACATGTTTACCAATTTTCTTTTCTTTGTTGTTGTTGTTTTATGTTGTAGCGAAAGTCTTATGGCTATTTGCTTAGTTTATTGTTCATATGGCAAGTAATGGACACATCATGATAGCTACCGTAACAAGAAATGTTGAGCACGTTAGCTTCATATGGGTAAAGTATAATATGGCATTTCTTGTGTTTGGTTGTAAAGTTCATAAGTTTATAACTCAAGATATATGTAATTATATAAAATTATAAGACCAAAGGGTATAATAGTCATTTTAAAATAAAATTATAGTTATTATGTATTTTGTGATTTAAAATATATATAAAAAATTAATTATTTGGATATATATGACAATTTTAAGGTTTAAGAAAAATATATATGCAATTATTAGTTTAGGTTGTATATATATGCAATTTTTTGCTTTTGCCAAAATATATATGCAATTTACCATTTTCTTTAATTTTTTTTATAAATATATGTATTCTTCAAGTTTCGAATGCGCTTTTTAAACAAACCTATATTTTCTTTAAGTTTTGATGTTTTCTTTGTATAAATCTATGTATTCTTCAAGTTTTGAGTTGTAATAACATTTATTTAGATCCGTTGTTGGTACAACCGTCGTTATTGCAGGTGTCTTCTACCTACGTTGTCGAAAACTGCTCCAGTTTCATTTTTTTGCATGTTATAATGTTAATTGTGAAAGTTTCCTTTTTTGCATGTAATAAAGTTAATTATGAAAGTTCTTTTTGTAGATTTATGTAATTTCTTTTAGATTTTGTTTTAGGGCTAATTACTTAAAAATGTATCATACTTGATATTTTTCGTTATTGTGTATACTGAACTTTCAAATTTTGACTATTGTATGTATTTTGTGACTATTCTACCTTTTCAAATTTGAAAAAAAAGTAAGAGTTAAATGGTCAAAAAAAATCAAAATTTGAAAGTTTAGTACACACAATAAGAAGAAAAAAAAATTCAGTACACATAATAATAAAAAGTGGCAAGTATAATAAAATTTCAAGAAATTAATCCTTTTGTTGTATAATGTTTATTATTCATTTTATGTTTAAAATTTGTTAAATGAAGTTTATGTAAATTTTGTATTAAGTTTGTGTATATCTCAACTAGTTATAAGTCCCGTGCACGCACAAGATTTACACATGAATCAATTTTGTTTTAAAAATTTTAGTTTAGTATATGGATATATAAGAATTTACCCGTAAAAATTGTGATATATGCAAGTTAGTAGCGCATAATCAACATTGATGAAGTTAAAATATGCTCCGTAAAGTTTTTTTTAAAATGTTTTTCTGGATATCTATATAATTTCATGAATCGTTATAATAAGTACAATAGCGTATATTTATTTTTATATCACAGTAATCCGTACTTACATTTGATATTTATATTCCTGTTAATAATAGTTTAGTTGTATTTAATATTCAAGCCCATGTAATCATAAATTAAACTTTTAAAATAAAATAACATGAAACTTTATTTAACGTATATAACAAATAAATATTTAATGGGGGAAAGCATAAAACTAATATTAGTTTTAAAAAATGTTTAACATATATTTACAAAATTTTGTAATTTAAATAGATGAAAGTCTGAAACTAATATTAATACGCATGTCATTTTAAACAAAGTTCATATTATAAAGTATAGGGGTAATAAAGTGTAAGGGGTTATTTGGTTTTTTTTTTTAAGTTATTAAAAAATATGAAAACATGTAATTTTACATTTAACTCCATATATTTTATGTAAAATTCAACCACTAAAGTTTTATTAACTACTTTCTCTTTTTTTAAGTTTTTGTTTTCACAAATATGACACAAATATTTTTATGTGTGTTTTTTTTTTTTTTTTTTTTCTCAATGAAATTTCTCTATCAGATTTATTAAAGTTTGATCAAAATCAATTTAATTTTGACTTTTTATTAACTAATCACGTTTTTTGATTTTGTCTACGTGGCAAAATCGAGCTCTCCTATTGATCCAATTTTTTTTTCAATGAGAAGGGTTTTGTTGTGTCTACTTTTCAGTTAACGCCAGAATATTTGTCCAGCTTGGCTAAATCTGCTTTGACGTCGCCGGAAACTGCTTAGCCGACTCCGGAATCTGTTGTGTTACTTCTTATGTAAAGCCATAAAGGTGAGATAAAATTGATGCACTTTTCTTGTAAATTTTATTATAAAGTTTACTAGTTATAATTACCGCGCACGCGCGGGTTTTTTAAAAATTTTTGAAATAATTATTTAAAAATTTTGTTTTTTTTTTAAATCTTTTGAAATAATTATTTCTTATCTATATTTTTTGTATTTATCTTCTACTTGTGTTGTGGATAAATATAAAATAAATAATCTTTTTTTTAAATATCTTATCTATATTTTTTGTTTTTATCTTCTACTTGTATTATGGATAAATATAAAATATTACCTAATAAGAAAATAATATTTTTTTTAAATAAAATTATTACTAAAATAGGTATGAATTGATTTTTTTGAAATGCAAAATTCCTAATAGGGTTTTGTTTTATTGTATAAAAGATGTGATGTTTATGTATTCTTTTACTAGTTATAATACCTGTGCACGCACAGGGTTTTTAAAATTTCGTTTTAATTATTTATTATTATTGATTAAGAAATAAACCACTTAACATCTTTCAAATAGTTTTACTTGGTGGATTAAAAAAAAAATCATATGTGTATATGTTATAACCTACCTATTATTTTAGAAGAATGATTTTGGATTAAAAATTATATTTTATTATTCAAGCAAAATCACATGATGATACTTGACTTGAATGAGATGTTAGTGATATATGCTTTTAGTTTTGCAAACCCGTGCTATCAATTTATGATGTGTTTTGTAATTCTGGTATTTCTTTTACTTATATTTCCATTAATATGTGAAGCATATTTAGATAGCTTTGAAGATTGATTCATTTCTTTGATTATGAATAACCATCATACCATGTTTACTAATGTACTTTTTTGTTTGAAAAATTGTATTTTCATAAGTTTGTGCTATTTACTTATCATGTTTGATCATAAAATTACCAAATTAACATAGATGCTTACACTATAGTTTCTTTATTACATAAAGAGAAAAAAAAAAATGTAATTGGTAGAACTCAAATTTAATCTTACGATTATTTATAATGTATAAGAATAATTTTTCTCTAAACGCGAACTATATAAGGAAATTATTATTACTTGTATAAGTAAATTATAAATGCGTAAAAAATGACAGAGTACATCCGCATGTCTTTTAGGATTGTTTGAATCCTTACCGACCTTTCACTTTAATGCAACTTTCTTCACAATTGGCCTAAATCATTAAGGTAAAACACACTCATATTTTAGATCATTGGTTGACACCCATAGTGTTATCAATGACGGCAAACACCTGCTAAGTTTTATTAATTCATTCAAAGACAAATTATACTCCGAAAAGAATTCCTACCATAAAATTATCCATATAGGCACTAAAACACATCTTTGGTACATTAAACTTCCATGACAATCATGTGTTGATACTTAATCCTCCTCTAAAAAGCGCACACAATAAATTGCATTACACTTTAGTGTGCGCGATAAGTTCATAAAACTGCAAAAACCACTAACATGTTGCATTATAGTGAAGATAACAACAAAGTTAGTCATAACATCAAATCAGAAATCTTCAGATTAGAACTAATGGGGTATTTGGTTATGCTTATTAAATGTGCTTATTGGCTTATTCAATTACCATAACACAATAAGTTTATGATAAAACTATAAGCTTTTTTGAGAAGCTTAGTAAAAAAACCCCTGAACTTCCAACTAATTCTATCATAGCTTAGTGTATTTATAGTAAAAACACAAATATTAAGTGTAGAAATTTTCAAAAAAAAAAAAAAAAAAAAAAAAAAAAAAAAAAAACTAAAAGTTGGTATGTATAACAAAAAAGTTAAACCATAAAAAAATTTACTAAAAATTATCAGCTAGATAAGGCATAAGCCAAAGTGCTGTTGAGGTTTCTTTCAGATTCTATTCAGAAGCAAAAAGGGGTTTACACATCAATCATAAGTATAGAATAATGGTTGTATCTCACATCCGTGATTACCAAGTCAATAACATTATCGCAATATAGTAACGTAATAACCTAATTAAAAACTATATATTTTTGCTGAATAATTCTCATGTACATACTTTTAATTCCTTTACAACAACCAGCTATTATTTTTTTTTTTTTTATTATTATTATTTTTGAAACATCAAGTCAATGAATAAAGTTAGGTTATCACCTACGTTTTTTTTTTTTTTTTTTTTTTTTTTTTTTTTTTTTAGGAGGTGATTCTTATCAAATAAGGATTGTGATGCGTGCATTTTTTTTTTTTTTTTTTTTTTTTTTTTTTTATAATTTAAGAAAAACACCTTCTATATTAAAGAATAAATATCTAGCCAATTTTTTTTATTTATTTTTTATTTTTTTTAATAATTAGCTTTGTATAACATTTTTAACTGACAGAGATGTTGAGTTTGAGGTTAATGTTGTTGTTTAACTTTAACTATTGATATCATGTTGTACAAAATGTGCGAGTTTAGTGGTATATAATGAGCGTTGATAAAGTTAAAATATGTTCCGTAAAGTTTTTAAAATATTTTTATGGATATCCATATATAAATTTTAAATAACAATTTCATGAGTCGTTGTTATAAGTAGAATCACGTATATTTATTTTATATCACAGTAACTCATGCTTACCATTTGATATTTATATTCCCGTTACTAATAATTTAACCGTATTTCAAACACGTGTACGTATAAATTAAACTTTTAAATAGTAACATGAGTCCTTATTTAAAAAAAAAAAAAAAAAAAAATCTAATAGAAGAAAGTTTAAAACTAACGTTAGTTTAAAAAATATTTAACGTATATTAAAACTAATTCACATATTTACCAAATTTATTTTAATAGATGAAAGTCAAAAAAACTAATACTATTACTCATGTAATTTTAAACAACGTTAACATTATAAAGTATAGGGGGTATGAAGTGTAAGGGGTTATTTGTTTATTATCTAAAGTTATTAAAAAACATGGAGACTTATAATTTTACACTTAACCACTAAGGTTTTATTAATTACCTCCTCTTTTCTTAAGTTTTTATTTTCACAAATTTGACACCTATATTTTTATGTGTTTTTTTATCAATCAAATTCTCCATCAAATTTATTAAAGTTTGACCAAAATCAATTCAATTTTGACTTTTTATTGGCCAATCATATTGCTTGATTTTGCTTATGTGTCAAAATCGAGCTCTCCTATTGGTCCAATTGTTTTTTCAATGAGAAGGGTTTTGCAAAAACACTCCGAAATAATGTAATTCTTGTATTATATAAAAGATTCAGATCTATATGGGTGTTTCGGTGTGTAAATTTTGTTGGTAAACTTTTTAATAGATTGTAGGTAAATTATGTTGCTGAAATTTATATAATATAAAGTTTATTGTGTATTTTGTTATGTAACTTTGTTCTATAGTTTATTTATGTTAGTTTGTACTTTCTTTTTATTTATGTAATGCTAAATTCAAAGAAACTAAACGAGTACTCATGCATAGCAACGTTATTTTATAGCGACAGATAGTTATAGTGATATTTTGGTTACACAATACATTTAACCAAAATATAATTAGTTTTTCCATTGAAAACATAGAACTTATGTTTTTTATATTTAAATGATATGATGAACTTATGTTTTTATATTTTATCATATGTTAATCAAGCAAAAATATTTTGGAGTATATATTATGTTGTTTCTTAAATTTTGGTTACATGATAAACCACTTTTCTGCATGAAATTCAGTCACAAAGATACAATCCTTGTTCCTTCTTAGTATTGCGATTTGCGAATCATATGTTTTATAGTCATAGACTTATTTCAAAAAGTAATGTTAAATACCGAGTGGTATGTATAACATTTGCTCAAATTACTGATCAGATCCTGAAATAAGACATAGAAGATTTATCAAAGACCTTGGAATGTGAGTGTTGAACGAATGCCTTCATCGTGGTAGGCCGATACTTGGCTGGATTTTCCTCGGATAACAACTCTTTAATGGGTTCAAAAACCTTTCCAGTTTCAACCAATCCTGTCGTAAACAAACATGCTACTGATACTCGTGGACCAGCACAGCTTGACACCACCCTGTGTTCTGGACTCATGAGCTTGTCGTTCGACATCAACTGCAATTCATTCATCAAGTCTTTTAGACCATTAAAGTACTAATAATATACACAAAAACTGGACAATTATAAAGAAATAACAATACATAATTTTATTTTAACCAAATGTCATTGAAAATTTGTGCTCATTCAAAATGACCACCAATTTTGCACACTTATTTTGTACTGTAATAAAAACTCCCCAAAAGATGTTTCCTTTTGCATTATTTGGCCAAGAAGAGAAGTCCAACTTCACTAAAATGTTCCAAGAATTTTGGTAAAACAATGGTAGCCTTAGAAGGAGTGTGCAAAACTGATGGTCATTTTGGTATAAACACTTATGCTTGTGACATTTATTAAAAAGCTTTGTAATACGGTATTTCGATGAATTCCGTGAAAAAACTTGTTATCTGACCTGCAAAAGATCGCCAATATTGACCACAAGAGCTCCGGGAACAAACGGAACATTAACCCATTGATTCTTGTGAAGGAACTGGAGGCCCCCGATATGGTCTTGTAGAAGTACTGTTAAGAAGTCATTGTCGGAATGTTTTCGTGCCCCAATGGTTAGTTCTGGCTGTGGAGACGCTGGATAGTAATGACAGATGGTAGCAAGTCCATCCGCACAGCCAATGTCTTCGAGGTAACTTGAATGAAGCCCAAGAGCCTCGGATATTAACTCGAATAACGAACACCCCAATTTTGTTACTTGTTTTGAGTACTCGGTCAGTATATCTCTGCGATGAGACACAAATATTTCACACTCTTCCTTTAATCAATCTAATTTAATTTCATACCATACTAATACAGTTATAAGGACCCAAGGCCTTTGGTCTAGTGGTATGTGAGTTGCCCACTAACTTGTGGGTTCAAGCTTCGCTTGAGGCATTTGTGAGATAGGTGGTATAGGGTGTGAAAAAAAATTACCATTAAAAAAAAAATGCAGTTGTAAGGGATAAACCATGACATCACTTATATAAAGTTTTCCAAAGATCAAGTGATCATCTTTTGGATCCAATCTATGAGGGGTTTAGTTCTTAGGAATTAATGTTCATAAGTTTGATAACCTTTAAGTATTTGAAGAAACAAAACATAACTAAATACATATATCTGTAGACTATATAAATTAAAGTTGTTTCATTACTGGATAGTTTGGCTATGCATGCAATGATAGTATGATACCCAACTTCCTTAACATTAATTTACTGTTACTAGGACTCGCATTATAAGAAAGAATCATACCTGCAAAGAGGAGGTAGTTCTTGCGGATTAGGAGGATCAGGAGCCATCCTGCAATGAAAAGAGTCTCTCCATCTAACAGGATGAGTACTCGAAAGATCAACATTGCTATTATAAAAGATCTTCTTAGTACTATCCGTAACATACCATTCTTTCTTCACCTCATGATCCATATTATAAAATCGAAGCACTCCATCCCTCATTTCTCTCAAAACACTAACTGGAATCTCATGATTAATCGAAAAACCCCATGTCCTGGACGCTTCGTTTATTTCCTTAACAATCTCATTTCTTCGAACTGGATTTGAGTCGAACCCATGGAGGTCTATGATAGGTAAATCGAACTTGTTATCGGCTTGTGGGAAATCATCAGGTTTTTGTATGAAAATTTGAGGTACTTTGGTGATTCCTGAGTCCACAAGGCCTTTAACACCTCCTTTTGTTTCGTCAAATGCCTTGAGCTCACTTTCACGGTCAAAATCGTCTCGCGTGAGACCCATTGATGCCAAGTGATCAGTTGAACTCACTGAGCGAACTTTTTTTGTGTACTTCTAGAACAATTTAGTGTAATTTCAGCTATAAATTAACTCGATTAGATGTATAAGAGACAAACAGAATCTTTTTAAGTCCCAAATGACAAGTTCATATTTGCCTGTTCCGCTGTTCGTGGATCATAGGGTTGTTTTGCAATATAAAAATTTAATGTTTATATTATCTCTTACTAGAAATGTGAAACGTACATGGGATACAGTGTCGTCTCATGTAGGGCTGAGCAAACGGACCGGCCGGACCGGACCGACCGACAAAACCGACCGGACCGAGACCGACCGGACCGGACCGACCACATTCGGTCCGGTCCTCGGTCTAAGCTTTTTGCCAAATTCGGTCTCGGTCCGGTCGGTCCGGTCCGGTCCGGTCCGGACCGACCAAAAACCCGAAAAAACTTGCCTAATTGGACCGGACCGACCGAAGACCGACCCGGACCGAGACCGGACCGAGACCGGACCGACCATATTCGGTCCGGTCTCGGTCTATGGTTTTCCGGTTCTCGGTCTTCGGTCCGGTCCGGTCTTGGCCGGTCCGGTCCGGTTTCCGACCGATGATCACCCCTAGTCTCATGTGTCTCCCGTGAAATATTTGGTAATAGTCCCTTGTGTTAATTTCGTTCAACTGTTACTTATACCCTTCCAGTGTAATATATTCCTGTTGCCTCCTCTTGTGACAACTTACACAATGCTAGTAATATATAGTGATTTTTTTCAATGATGAGTGGGTTATGTTTGGCAAAAGTAGCTGTGAGCAGTAGTAGTGAGCTGTGAGCGGTAGATGTGAGCAGTAGCCAAAAAAGCTCACAGCTTCATAAAGAAGCATTGGGAAAATGAGCTTTTCTAAAAAATAGCAAAACCACAGCTCTCATGCCAAACGAATACTAAAAATCAAAAAGTTCATTGTTCACCGTTCACTTGGATAATCTATCTAAATGTATTCAATCTCAAATTGTAAATCTTAAAAGGAAAAACTATAGGCTCTACTAAGATCAAATCTTGTTCACAAAATAATTGTCATGATGAAATGACAACCATATGCTAAAACACTATTCATGATTGAAGTCTTGCACCTTAATGAACATCAAAAAAGTTATATATAACCCTTGTGCAATCCGACAAATATTTTTTACAAAGGCAACAATATTATAAAACCTTGAAAGAAAACAAAATACAAAATAAATGCATCCCACCTCAAATAATCAAGCTAATTAAAAGAGGCTGGGACTCAAAGAAATGAATACATACACTATGATCTAAATAAGACACTAGCGGAAATATACTATACACACAAACACTTGAAGACACTGAAACATGGTACCAAAATAACATTGTACCCATAGTCACATTGTGTGATCGACAAATGAACTGCCTATGGCCATATATCTTGTTATAAGTAACGTTAGCTACATAACCTAGCTTACTGAACTTAAGGCTATTTCTAACCATATGCTTTAAAAGTTCTTCAAATTTGAAGAAAAAGTGATAGCTTTTACTTAGGTCTTCTCCAGACTCCAATCATATACTCTAAAAATTCTTCAAAATTTAAGAAAAAAAAAATAAAATAAAATAAAATAAAAATAAAAATAAAAATAAAAAGCATATTTCGCTTTTATTCCTCCTCCAAAAATTTGTCTTCTTAAAGCCATATCCTCCAAAATTCAACTTCAAAAATCATTTATACTATAAGTTAGTTTATTTTCAACCAATAACTTAATTTCTACACCACTTAATGCATATGATAGTATTATTTTATGTTTTAGAGGATGTATAATGATCCTTCAAATATGAATGATATTGATTAATGCTCCAAAAGATATTTAAATATAGAGCATGGTTGTAGATGTTTCATACGTTTTTGAATATCACAATGGATATTCAGAGTATCACTTGTGATTTTCTAAATATCACTTGTGATTTTCTGAATATCTATCACTTGTGGTTTTCTAAATATCACTTGTGATTTTCATGTTACAAAATATTAGTTGAAAATCATTTGTGATATTAAGAATATCACTTATGATATTCTGAATATCACAAAATATCACTTATGATATTCATAACATCATTTGTGGTACTCAGAATATCACTTGTGATATTCAGAAAATCAAAGAATATCACATGTGATATTCGAAAAATCACTTGTGATATTCAGAATATCACGGAATATCACTTGTGATATTCTGAATATCACATGTGATATTCTGAATATCACAGAATATCTCTTATGATATTCAGAAACGTATGAAAATGTCTGAAAACGGCCAAAAGCATTTAAAAATGGACGAAAATGAATGAAAACTGATGAAAACGTATGAAAGCGTAAAAACACATATGAAAAAGGACGAAAATGTATGAAAAATGAACGAAAACGAAAGTAAACGGACGAAAACGTATGAAAACGAACGAAAACGTAAGAAAACGGACAAAAACGTATGAAAACGGACGAAAGCGTAAGATAACGGATGCAAACACAAGAAAACGAACGAATATGTATGAAAACGGACAAAAACATATGAAAACGTAAAAGCACGTCTGAAAACGGACGAAAACGTATGAAAAATGAACGAAAACGAAAGAAAATGGATGAAAACGTATGGAAACGTAAGAAAACAGACAAAAACGGGCAAAAATGTAAGAAAACGGACGAAAACGTATGAAAACAAACAAAAACTTATGAAAACGGACGGAAACGTAACGTACGAAAGAGAAAAAAAACATGAACTAAAAAAATTGAATTGAAAAAAGGTTAACTAAAAAAAAAGTGAATTAAAAAAATAATAATAAAAAAAATAAGTTGCATGAATTGAGAAAAAAGAAAAAAAAGCTACGTGAATGAAATGAAAGAACAAAAAAAAAAAAAGAAAAGAAAAAACAAGAATAATAAGAAAGACAAAAAGAAAAAGAAAAAAAAAGGACAAGAAAACATGGACTTATGTTTCTCATTTAATCTTAAGTTAATCCTCACCATTAGATCAAACTAGATGGATGGTGGGGATTTGTTCCTTGGTATACACCAAAATTATAGTATGCAAAATAAAGTGACTCTACGAAAGCATATTTTTTTTAACGACAAATTATTACAACATATAACGCCTATCTCACAAATTGTATCTCACATTGTTTTTTATTACTCTCTTTCTCACATTTTCATTTTCTCTTTCTCACATTTTCATTTTCACCCATGTCTGAAATAGATCACCACCGTAGTTTAGAAATGTGATTCATAAGACAATTGGCGATTTTCTCTGTTTTAAAACCATTTGGTTATTTTTGTTTGTGGGTGGTCATCACAGCTGTGTGCAGCTGATAAGTTTTTGCAGCAAGCACAATATTTTTTTAATATTTACGTTTTTAACTCTTCAAGATTTTGAATTATTCATAACACCCTTGGCTATAAAATGCAACAGCAGCTGTTTTGCAACAAGGATCATTAAGCCTTTTGTTAATAATTGTTTGTGTGTCTCTTTCTAGTTCCCATTCTATCTTAAACCCAAAATGATTTCTTTCAATTAGGGATGAGCATTTCGAACCGAATCCCGGAACCGAACCGGAACCGTACCGAAACGGTACCGTTCTCGATATACGGTACGGTATCGGTACTACGAAATAAGAAAGGAAAAAAAAATCGGGACCACTTATTCGGTACGGGACCGGTACCAAATCGGGAAATTCCCCAAAAAAAGGGGAAAAACCCGATTTCCCGGTACCGGTACCGGTATCCAAATCCCGTTCGGTACGGTACCGGTACCACTAATTTATGCTCGAGAAAAATTCGGTACCACTAATTCGGTACGAGATCGGTACGGTACCGGTACCGTGCTCATCCCTACTTTCAATATATTTTTATCTATCTCGAAGAATTTGTTTCATACTACCGCCATCCCTAAATAAATGTTCAGTTTGACTTTTTAGAGTTAAACTGTTTCAACTTTGACCTTAACTATTTTTGTAAGTGTTATATAATATTTGATACGAAATATATAAATGGATTGGATTTTAAATGTACTTCTCAATGATATAATTTTTTTATCATGTATTATATAACGCAAAAAAAATATTTAAAGTCAAAGTTGAACCAGTTTGACTCTGAAAAGTCAAACTGGACATTTATTTAAGGACGGAGAGAATACTGCTTTTTATCAGGTGCGTGGTGCAGGCCCAAAAATAATTTTTAGTAGCAGGTGTCTGATTTGGAAATCCTGTTGTATGCGTCTGATTTGTGTGTTCACACCAATACGAGTAACCAAAAAGAAAAATGACATAACACACCATGCAAGTTTGGATAATGTGTCTATTTAGCATGACTCAAAACGGGTCATTTTGGTATACACCCGCAGATCATATAGCATGAGTTGCAAGGATCAAGCCGACTCACAAACAAAAACAAAACTGCAACAAACGCACATGCCTAATGATATCATACACATTCACTTGACTTGATATGTCATCGTACTCATGAACAATCAAATGAAAGACAATGCCAGATGACAGAAGATAGACTGATTGACTAGCCCTAGTGCCAACCTCAGGAAGCTGACAAGTGCTAAAATCTGGTTTTTGTCTCTGTTTAAATGCTTCTGAAAGAGGATAGTTGCCTTGGTTTTTGAAGGGTTACGAAGTTGCGAAAAAGAAAGCAATAAGATTCTTGATTAACCTTTACAACAATGTTAAACAGTTACAAGAATAGAGACATCTCAGGAGCTGGAATGAAGGACATGATACCTTCACCAAACAGTTCGAATAGTGAAATAACAAGTTGTCCTGAATTTAGATCATCTTTCCAAACCTGCTTGAGATATGCAGGTGTCCGCAATGCATTGCTACTGCTACTACTACTACCCTTCTCTCTTTTTCCATTTGTATCTTTAACACCACCATTATCAGACATTTCCTTACGAGCAGATGAAGTTTCAGGCTCTGGTTTACCAGCATTAGCAGCAGTTTCACCAGAATTCGCAGCAGTTTCAGATTGAACATCTATTACCATATCGTCGTTAGCAGCAGTTTCAACAGCATCAGCAGCAGTTTCACCGGCATCAGCAGCAGTTTCACCTTGAGCAGCTATGGCCATATCGTTGTTACTAGATGGTGAGACCACAGGTCCATCTGTCATCATTTTCTTTGGGGAAGGTTGATGTTCCAACTCCTCTGAACTCGCCTTGCGTTTATCTTTACAAAAAATATTCAAATAATTCACATATAATATAAGACCAGACGAAAGTTTCAACCACGTATATACAAAGTTACTGGAAACTTACGAGTTTCACTTGTACCAATAACCCTCGAATTGGTCTTCCAAACAGAGTTTGCAGGTGGGGAAGGTAAGATTGGGAAAAGCTTGAGCACATCATATATAGATCTACCTGCAGCACGCTACCAAAAAAATAATATAAAATCGGAACTTACGGCTCAGTTAAGAGAAGCAGGAATGCACCACTACACATCAACACATGATTGTTTTGTAAAATAAACTTACCAAGAGTGCACCATATACACGCCAAGCTTCATGTCTGGTCATTTCCTTTTTTTTATTGTCACGAAGTATTTCTTCAAGAATTCCTAAATTAGTCTCAAGATTTGGAAGAATACGAAGGCGAACCTGCAAAAGAGTTGACAGATATCGAATTTAATACGTATTGCACATTAGTTGAAGTTAAAAAGAGGAAAAGTGTAAATTTATTTACCACGTGAGGTCCAAGAGCTGCTAGTCCTTGTACAGCGCCGTAATGTTGAGGTAACGACCGTTTCGGATCCAAAAATGGTTTGAGCAACGTTGTAGTCAAGCGCGTCTGTAGACTGGTATAATTATGTCCGAACCTGCTAAATATATTGCAACTTGTTAATAAGAAGCATGTCAACTTCATTATTAGCTTAACAATAGCAGCATTAATAGAATAATGCTTCAAAGTTTCACCTTTTACATATGTGGGCAACAAGGTTGGCAGCGAAGTCTCTAAGCTCCCAATGGTTGTCAGCAATTCGTTTTCCTAACTTTTTTGCAAGAATGCATGTAACAACAGCTGGCATGAGTTGGTGCAGCTGCAGGATCATGCAACATTTTAGAGACCAGATGATATTACAGATAAAGGTATTATTTCAGAAAATAATACTATAAATATAGGTATCGTATTCGCTTACATAAGGCTCCACATGTATGTGTGGGTTCTGGAGAAGACTCCAAACAAGCCGCATTAGAGCAAAAAGCAACTGGAAATCATTCAAACCACGAGCAACCTGAAATTTATCCCAGTGTTGAGCGGAATCAATACTTGATCTGTACAATAATAAAATCTTACTTTTCACTCTGCTTCACAGAAACTTATCCCTAGAATTACCTCATCTTCAATAAACAACGTAAAGTAAGGAACTAAAGGATGGATTCCAGAGTCTGTGGCCAAACTACCAAGTGCTTCCTTGAACAGAATGGAATCAGGCATACTTACTACAAGCTCGGTAATCTTATTGAAGTACAACTGCAAACAATCCAAATTTAAGAATGGTGAAACAAATTTTGTTTTTTAAAATGAAAAATTATGATGAAACGGTAGGATATACCTGAAGCTCTCTAGATAATACATGTTTTACAGGCAATCTGATATCGACAGGAAGTTCATCACTCTTTTGTTCAGGCTTTTTAGTCTCTGGTAAAGAAGCAATAACTGCAGATGACCCATAACATCTCCAAATGTCAGCTCTGCCACAGTGCATGCATATATATAAAATATAATTTTTGATTTTAAAATTTGCATAGAAATTCAAAACACAGCCGTTCTTTGCTCCTGCAACATTAAAACAAACCTTCGATGGAAGCATTTTCAGGAATAGCAGGTTGTACACCTTCAATGGCTAGCCAGTGACAGAAAAGTGAAGTATCAAGTGGTGCTTTCGGTAATGGAGCTTCAATCACCTTCATGAAAGAAGAAGAATAATATTTTCTAAGGACAGCGTGAACATTTTCCAACTATAATATTAGGGAAATTCACGAGGTGTGTTTTCCTCACCTCTTTAAAATCGACTTCCTTGTCATCAAGGTAAAACAAATCTTTGTGTCCAAGAGCTCTCTTAAAACGCAAAGGATCTCCAGATGCAAATCCATAGAGTGGCTGCACTGACAATATTAAACAGTCAAATTGTATTACAGCCAGATTCTTGTATCTAAACATTAATCCTCCAACATCTTTTCAAGTCAAAATGGAAAAAGCTTCTTAACTTTCAATGAATCATAATATCATACAAAATAAGCAGAGTATACAACTTATGATTCACCTCCACATTTCTCATGCTAAGTGCGCTGTCTATATCATCTGTAGTCAGTGT
>JARVZY010007961.1:0-21050 GCA_030686995.1 Artemisia argyi | reverse complement strand
TCATAATGGCTTAACTGTTTGCTTATTAGTGATACAGTTAGTAATATTGCTAAGGTAGCTTAATATTAGTTCAATATAGCTTAAAACATCTTCATAATAGCTTATTATTACATAAACTAGTGGTAATCAGTAGTTAAAATTGGATTTAGTCAAACTTTTATTCCATACAAAAAGTCAAAAATATTTTAGAACTCAGATTTTGGTAGAATTTTGGTAGCATTTGTAGGCTTCACTATTAGGTAAAAATAGATAAGGTTTGCTAAAATTTACTCACTAGTAGCTAATCTCTCATACTTAATAAGAAAATCTAGGTTTAGAAGCTTTTAGCTTATTGCAATTCAAGCTTTTAGTTGGTGTTGTGAAACACTGCCTGCCCTGCACACAGGTTTGGGGGCCTTGTTCTTGGACATTTTTAGTGTAGTAATTAAACACTAGGATCTAAAATAAAAGTAGTTATAAGTAGTACTGGTGGTAGAGATTAATATTCTGCAAAAAGTTTGTATCTGAGAGCTTATCTGAACTGCTTATTTGGTCTTGCTAGTTTTGCTTTTCTGCATAAATCTGTTTAGATAATAGGGCTGCAAAAGTTCCTTTTTGATCTAGGATTGAAAGTTTTGCTTGTTCGGGGCTTAGTAGAGTATACTTAATCTGTTTCGATTGAAAGTTTGGTTGGTGCTTATCTGTATAGCTTATTTGAGCTTATAGCTTTGCTTATTGCTAGAATTTTGAATTCTGTGTGATCTTGTGTTTCCAAACCATCAATATTTGCAACATTTGAGCTTCTCACATCATTAGAAGTCTGTTTTGAAAGTTTCACAAGGTTTTGGACAGAAGTGCTTATTAATAAGCACTTTTGTTAAGCTGTTTTGCCCCAAATAAGCACTTAATAAGCAGTTCAGGACTTCAAATTTTTATTCCAAGTTTCTTTTTCCATTTTTGATTTTCTGGTAAATTTTCAGATTTTTCCATAGCTTTTTACTACTTTTCCTAATTTATTTTGATTATTTTCCATTTTTAAATAGTTTTTAATTATCAAAAATCCATAAAAAATAGAAAAAAGGTCAGAAAAATACAAAAATAGTTTTTAAAATTCTTTTATAATATTTAAGAATTTCCAGAATAGTTTTTATAATTTTCTCATCATTTTTTATAATTTCCTTATTTTTAATTACTTTTTAAATTCATTAATTAGAAAATTAATTCTAGAAAATAAAAGAAAAATCAAAAAAAAAATATTTTTCTTTTTCCAGAAATTATTTTTAGTAGTTTAAGATTTTTAGAAAAAGTTTCAAGTTCGTAGGATAATTTTTAGATAAACGTCGCGTTTTAAATTACGCGCGTGCATTACCGTTTTTGCGTTTTAGATTTTGGTGCATTACTAGCTTGTACTCTTTGCATGATTCTTGATTGTTAGTTGATACTTGAAATATTTGATCACTATTTGCCTTTTTCACCACTTTTCAAATCACGATTTCACGAATCAATATTCTTGATTCCATTCACCTTCACTGGGAAACGACTCGGGTGATCCGTATTTCTCGCGGATCATTTCGATACTTTACTACTATATACTATAACTTGTTTGTTTTCGGACGAATCAGTTTTTGGCGCCGCTGCCGGGGAAGGCTTGAAGTGAATTTTGAATCATTGTTTTGAAAAATCGTGTTTTGTTAAGCCTTCTTCTATTTTTGTATATATATATATAAATATTGAAAAATCAGAGATACTTTTCCTAAAGTATTTCCAAAAATACCAAAAAAATAATAAAAGTTACAGCCTCGACTCGATCGCAAGAAAGGGCGTTGTAAACCAAATAAGTCTCACAATATAACGAAAACGTAATTTAGTTGTTTATCGGACTATTTCAATTACTACAACCGAATAAGCGGGAAATACGGATAGCTTTGACATTAAATTGCAAGCTGAAGAGAGATCCAATCTTCTCTCCCGTCCCGTCGCGCGTAGTTTTGAAAGAAACGGTTTTCGATTAACGTTACGTTTTAAGAAAAGAAAAACAAAAAAATAAAAAGTTTTTGAGAAAAAATAAAAAAAAATTGAAAAAATAAATAAAAACAAAAAGATTTTCTTTTCTATTTTTCTTTTTCTTTTTAATTTTATTTTTGGTGTATGCACACCCGTTCTACTTCTGAGAATCTTACTTCTCCGCTCTCAAACCCCGAGCGGGTTTTACGACATACGAGTAGTGTTCATTTCCTCGACGACGAGGAGATGAACCATAACGAACAACACAACGGGCCCCCGCCGATGGGTGGTCCGCAGCACAATGTTGTCCCACCGATGGGACAACAACCGGCATTTGATCCGCGTCCGATGGAAGAACAACTCCAATCACCATTTAATGGTGTGAGGAGAGCTATTGTGATTCCGGACATCAATGCCAATTTTGAAATTAATCACGGGTTACTTAACCTCATCACGGGTATATCATTCCACGGGTTTGATAACGAAGACCCCTATGCACACATCCGAAATTTCGCCGACATCGCTGAGACTATTAGGATGAATCAGGTCCCTCACGATGTGGTGAAATTGAAGTTGTTTCCTTTCTCCTTAAAAGGAGCAGCCCGGACTTGGCTGGAAAAGGAACCGCCGAACTCGATTCACACTTGGAATGACCTTGCTTCCAAGTTTGTGAATCATTTCTATCCTCCCTCTAAAACTTCTAATCTACGATCCCAAATCTTTCGATTCCAACAAGCTTTCGATGAGTCGTTTAGTGAAGCTTGGGACCGATTCAAAGATTTGATGGAAAAATGTCCGAACCATGGGTTCACACCCCTTCAGCAGATTGACACTTTCTATAATGGGTTGAGTCACGTTGACCAAGACTCACTCAACTCTGCTGCGGGTGGGAACTTGTTGGCTAGGAACACGAATGATGCTTTCATGATAATTGAGAATAAAGCTCGTGTGAGAATGTCTAGGAACAAACCTCAAGTGTCGAATAATGAGAAAAATAATGATGAAATGAAAAGTATGATATTGGCTTTAACAAAGAAAGTTGATGCTATGTCCATTGAAAAACCAAACCATCAAGTCAATATGGTTAGTCACGGTTGTGAGACTTGTGGTGGTCCACATTTGTATTATGAATGTCCGGCCACCGGTGCCTTTTCTCAAAACGCGTATGCTGCAAACGCGGGTAACACCGGTTACCCACAACCTCAAGGAGACCGTAATCTCCTCAGCTACCGTTCTACTCATTTTCTTGGACCACCCGGTTTCGAACAACCAAACCAAGTCAATCAAGTCAATCAGAATCATAATGTGCAGAATCGTAATAATCAAGGATTTCAAAATCAAAATCAAAGTCGAGCTAATAATGGTTTTCAAAGTCATAATCAAGGATTTAATCAAAATCAAGGTTTTCAATGTAATCAAGGCCCGCCTCAAGGGAATTTTCAAAACCAAGGAAACTATGGAAATCCTGGGAATTTTCAAAATGCTAATTATGGAAATCAGAATAATAGCAATTTTCAAAACCGCGGGCAAAATTTTAATAATAATCAAAATCAAGTTGTGATTCCAAATCCGTCGCCCACGGATGAGTTGATTAAGCAATTGATTAAAAGTCAACAAGCTTTAATTGCAAAACAAGATGAAACAACAAGGTTGTTTGCTAATCAAATTAATGATCTCAACAAACGTTTAAATGATCGACCCTCGGGCTCGGGTACTACTTCTCTTCCAAGCAACACGATCGCAAACCCGAGGGGCGAAGTTAAAGCGATCACGACTCGCAGTGGTGCTTTTTATGAACCCACGGCTCCGACTACCTCTTCTTCTCTTCCTCCTAAGGTAGTGGACCGTGAGACCGAGGCGACAAAGGACCCGGTTCCTCCTACTAATAACGGAGGTTCCGAAAACGTCCAACCTCCGGTTGTTCAAGTTTCAAAAGATAAAGAAAAAGTCGTTTTTGAAAACAATGTGAAATACAAGTCTAAATTGCCATATCCGTCACGATTTAATGATGAAGAGCTCCGTGCAAAGTCTAAAAAACAAATGGAAAAATTTCTGGATATCTTTCAAAAGTTGCATTTTGATATAAGTTTTATGGATGCTCTCGTGTATATGCCGAAATTTGCTTCCACGTTCAAAAACCTCATAAGTAATAAAGAGAAATTGCTTGAATTAGCCGAAACACCAATAAATGCTCAATGTTCCGCAATTCTTCTCAAGAAGCTTCCCGAAAAGCTTGGTGACTCGGGAAAGTTTCTCATTCCTTGTTCTTTGAAAGATCAAGAAGTTTGTAACGCCCTGGCCGATTCAGGTGCGAGTATTAACCTCATGCCATTATCGATCTACGAACAACTTGGAATGGGGGCTCTTAAACCGACGAGAATGACTTTGGAGCTTGCTAATCGATCGATCACTCATCCAGTTGGAATTGCTGAGGACGTTTTTGTTCGTGTGAATTCGTGTACTTTTCCGGCAGATTTTGTTGTTGTCAATTTTGAAGCTGATCCGAGAGTTCCTCTAATACTAGGGCGACCGTTTTTACGTACCGCTAAAGCCCTAGTAGATCATTTTGAGGATACTCTCACTTTACGACATGACGATGACATAATGATTTTCAAAGCCGATGCTTCGAAATCAAAGAAGTATTCCGTCAACAGCATTGATACTTGTGATTATTCCTTTGATGATTTTGTGAAAACGTTCGTCTCCGACTCTTCCCCATCATTTCCTCCGATTAAGGAATATGATTCTTTCTGGGAAGAGGTCGATGAATTTCTTGCTATTGATACGATTCCGTTTTCTGAGATTGATGATTCTTACTTTGATTCGGAGGGAGATACTATCTTTCTTAACAATTTGTTGAACGATGAACCGTTAATCCCTCCGGATAAAGTTAAGACAAAGATTGAGCTTACGATTGACGATCCTCTTGAGCCCGAGCTCGAGGAATTTTTACCCGACTTTGAGAGTTTTTCGTTCGACACGACTAAGGAGATTAGTGGCAATCCCACTTATCGTTCGAATTTTTCTTGTCCGACTTATGAAGCTTTTCATTTTGATATCGACCACTCGGAAGAGACGAGTCGTGGCAGTACCACTTCTCATGCTTTTATCTCTCTTCCGGAGTATGAATCGTTTTGTTTTGATGAATTTGAATGTGAAATTGAAAAGTTTTCCAATCCCGAATATGAAAGTTTCAGCTTTGATCTTGTAATTGATCATGATCCGGGTGGTTTTCTTAAAACTGTGAGTCTTAATGAAAATTGTATCCCATCCCTCCCACCCGGAAAAATTTTTAAAATAAGCTTGAATGATAAGATTCATAATTTCACAATTATGAAATCTTCTTTTGATGATAATGAATTTTTCATGATGGTTATCATGACCTTCTTACCGTTTGTCACATATGGTGTGGGTTCTCTTATCCTTCACTCCGTGGGGAGTGAGGATGTTGTTTTTGACCCGGGTATCGTGTCTAAAAGTTTTCAACATTAAAATACCATCGGTTGTCTCTTCGGGATAAAACTTTCAAATAAATCATATGTTTTTCAAAAATATTTTGAATGAAAGCCCGAGAGAGATTATTTTTCACGGATTTTTCCCCAAGGACGAATTAATTCGGGGATCGAGTCAAGCTAATGTGACTCGGTGAACAAAAACAAGCGCTTCGTGGGTGGCAACCCATGCTTATCCAAGTCATCTTCTTATATTTCTATTTTCTAATAAATAACGTGAAGAGGGGGGAACCTCTTCCAATCTCGTGTTTCGTGGTTGTTTGTGATGATTGTCCAGGATTGTCCCCGATTTATGATGACTCTCGTGCTCGTGGTTTTGTCTTTCTCTCCACTCGAGTCTCATTCATCGATGCTTTTGGAAATCCTATATCCGAAAATCTTATCGACTAACGTTTTCTTTGGCATACTTAATAAACGGCCCTAGATATTTGTTAGGATTACCTTTGCCCGTAAAACATTGAGGACAATGTTTCATTCTAGTCCGGGGGGGTGAATCTTCGATTCGATTTTGACCTTGCAGTTTTCACAAGTCGTGTACTCGCGTAACTCCGTTTTTCCACCAAAAAATGAAAAAAAATTGAAAAAATTGAAAATTTTCAAAAATTTTGAAGAAAAGTGAATGAAAAAGTCATGAAAAAGCACAAAAATATGAGAAAAAAGTTGGAAAAGTTGTGCAAAAATATAATAAAAGTATGAATAAGTGATTTGACACCTTGTTGACTTTCTTGCTGGCGAGGGTAGGAATAAATATTTTGACTTGACCGGGCGTGTTGAGCCCTAGCTTGTTCCCTTAACCAATGATAATCATAAAAGTTTGTGCTAGCCTCGTACACTAGGAGCTACTCTTTTGTCAGCTCCCGTACTTGGTTTTATACATGCACGACTTGAAAAGCTTTCGCTAGTCACTTACACTAGGAGCTACAAAACGCGAATTCTTTCCAAAGAGTTTGCAAGCTCCCGTTTTTGACTTTATATATGCGTGGCTGATTATTGGCTAAGCATCTGCTAATCTCATTATTTGAGGTCTTAAATTCGCAGAGAACGAGAAATGATAGAGTTTATTTACAAGTTTAATGCTAAACGTGGAGTAGTGGTTCTCTTTAGAGCTCATAGGAGGTACTCGTGGCTTTTTACTCCCATCAGATACGTCACCAAATATATAAATAGATGTTCTAGGTTAATTAGTGGTATTTCGGTTTGAATAATACTTAGTTATTTGTTTTCTTAAGAGAATTTTTGCTTTAGAAATTGGGTACATATCAAGGAACACCAAAAATAAGAGCCAAAAAGTGAAAAATCAAAAATCAAAAGTTGATTATGCATGTGGTTTTGGAGCTACCCTATAAGCTTCCATCGAGGTTGAGAAAAAAAAAAGTCAAGAAAAGAAAACAAAAAAAGTGAAAAATATGAGAAAAGTGAAAAAAGTGAGAAATGAAAAAATATGAAAGTTGTAGTATTGTTGAATAAGAGTTATGTATGTATCAATAAGTTGTTGGCGCGTGAGGTGCATGTGATACGTGATTAGTAATCAGTCACATGAGGTGCACGTGATCGTACTCCGCAACTTATATTTCTGATATTGTATGTACCCCAAATTCCCTGAAATGGACCGAATTTCTATTGCAGTAGTTCTTAAGAGAAAATGAATAACTATTTATCGTTTTAACTTAGGTGTCACTATCGGACTAAAAATTATCGAAACGAGAAAATATGAAGCGATTCATTTCTCAACAAAAATAAAATAATGAGATACGAAAACCTAGGACATGGGAGTAAGGAGTATCCACGAGTGACTGTTATGAGTAGTGTTAGCATTAAATTTGTAGATAAGCTGTGATCTCGTTTTTACGCTTAGTTTGGGAGCTCGTGAAAAGTCAAGGATGACGATTTTTATCCGTATGGTCATTTCTTAAATAGAAGTGTTTCTACTCGTAGACCCTAATAATTATTGCAAAAATAATGAAAGTTCAATAAACCGTCACATGTATGATGTATGAAAAGTCCAAAAATAGAATAAAGTAGAATAAAGAAAATAAATTTTGGAAAACGGAGCGTTTGCGGGATTAAATGATTTTATGACTTCTTTCGAACCTCCTTGCTACTTTACAAAGTTAGTAGAAAGAGTTATGAAATTATTTATCTCGTGAGCGTGAATTGATCACATTGCGTGAGGACACGGCAATACTTTAGTCCGGGGGATTTTGGTGAGTGCTTATTCACTCACCTTTTCTAAGCCAAAATTGGACCAAATAAACCAAAAACTAACCAATAATACCAAAGAAAGTGTGTTTTTGTGTTTGTGAATGTGCAGGTACGGATATTTAAGAAAAGACGAAAATTCACGAGAAAATGACAAAACGGGCACGAGATTTGGAAATGTGAATAAAGCCGGAGCCGGGGAAGCTAGTGGTCAAAGTCAAAGCTCACATAGTCATGAAAGTCCTCAATAGTACAAGTATTCCATAAGTGACCCGGGAATGAAGTTTGAAGAATTGACACTTTTGGTCCCTCAATTTCATGAAACTACAAGTTTGGTCCTTATGAAGAACATTTTGGAATCTTGGCAACTCAGGCCCTCCAAGTATCCAAGAAATATCACAATGAGCCCTTGGAATTATTTTTGTGAAGATGGCAGAAAAGGTCCTTGCAATTTCAGGAAATACCATTTTGGTCCCTTGGTTTTGCTACTACTACAAACCGGATCCAATCACTTTTTAGTCCAAGTAATATAAACAAAAGCAGCCCACTCATCCTACAAGCCCAACACACCTTTTATTACTAAACCCGATCCAAACCCATCCTATACCCGGCCCACGCTTCAAATAAATATAAAAAAAATCACTCACACCCGCCCCGTTTTACTGTTTATCCCCTTCCTCCCAAATTTACCTCGTACCCAACAATTAATTACCCGTACCTATCCCAAAATATCAACCTCGTACTAAGAATCCTTCCAGAACCATATGACAACGTGTCAGATGGTGTCAGCACATCCACCGTGGCTAATTGAAGGTCTCCCATTGGTCGTTGATTCGTGGATTCATGATAACCTTATCATTTTTTGGATAGAGTTGGTGGGATGACTCAGACATGAGTAGGATTGAAGATTTGTGGTGCTAATTGGCCTTCTGGATCCTTCCAAGACCTAGACCTCTCACCTTGGTGCTCCCCTATATAAACCCCCCTCCTGATTCATGTTGAGTAGTAGGTTTTTAGCATAAAGTTACTCTGCCATTTTTCTTTCAGATTATGTAATCTAGCTTAGTAATTGTAATTTCCTTTTAAAGTTTAATAAAAAGTTTAAGTTTTCCTTCCAATTAAGCTTATTACTTACCTTTCTATTGCTTATTTCTGCTTCTACTTATCTTTTTTAATGTCTAATATTACTTAAAGTTCTTATCTTTATATAGTTATTTAGTTACAATCATTTACAAAAATAAAATAAAAAGCAAAAAAAAAAAAAAAAAAAAATCAGAAAATAATTAAAAAAAATAAAAAAATATATATATAGTAGTATAATAGCTCCTCAATGAGCTTATTTTCTCTTTTTCAACCATCCACTTGAGCTTTCTAGCTTATTAGTGGACATGGTTTAGTTCTTTTCATCACAAGACAGTCAAAGTTAAGATTTTGGTCCAAGTATTTGATGCAGTGGTGTGTTGGTATGCTGAGACAGACCCAAGTGAACTCAGCCTATCATAAAGATAGGCTAGCTCAGTGAACCCCCTCTATTTTGAGCTGAGGGGGAGGCTTTATTGTAAGTTCATCTTATTTACATTTCTAGAACAGTTAAGTAGCCATAATCTAGTGTATTTGCTCATTGTTGTTGCTAGTTGTTTTAATCTTAGTTATTTAGCTTTAATAGTTGTTAAGTAGTATGCTTATGTGATCTGTGTTCAAAAAATGGTAGATTAATAGCTTTAATCAAGTTTTCTAGCCTAGATAATCTGTTAAGGGGGTGTTTGGATTAAGGTTTTGAGCAGAGTACTTGTTGATTTTGGTAGCTAAAAGTAGTTGATACAGTCCACTATAGATAATAATAGGTTAAATTAGTCATAATATTAATAGGTCATAAATAGAAAAGTCAAAATTAGTTTCATAATGGCTTAACTGTTTGCTTATTAGTGATACAGTTAGTAATATTGCTAAGGTAGCTTAATATTAGTTCAATATAGCTTAAAACATCTTCATAATAGCTTATTATTACATAAACTAGTGGTAATCAGTAGTTAAAATTGGATTTAGTCAAACTTTTATTCCATACAAAAAGTCAAAAATATTTTAGAACTCAGATTTTGGTAGAATTTTGGTAGCATTTGTGGGCTTCACTATTAGGTAAAAATAGATAAGGTTTGCTAAAATTTACTCACTAGTAGCTAATCTCTCATACTTAATAAGAAAATCTAGGTTTAGAAGCTTTTAGCTTATTGCAATTCAAGCTTTTAGTTGGTGTTGTGAAACACTGCCTGCCCTGCACACAGGTTTGGGGGCCTTGTTCTTGGACATTTTTAGTGTAGTAATTAAACACTAGGATCTAAAATAAAAGTAGTTATAAGTAGTACTGGTGGTAGAGATTAATATTCTGCAAAAAGTTTGTATCTGAGAGCTTATCTGAACTGCTTATTTGGTCTTGCTAGTTTTGCTTTTCTGCATAAATCTGTTTAGATAATAGGGCTGCAAAAGTTCCTTTTTGATCTAGGATTGAAAGTTTTGCTTGTTCGGGGCTTAGTAGAGTATACTTAATCTGTTTCGATTGAAAGTTTGGTTGGTGCTTATCTGTATAGCTTATTTGAGCTTATAGCTTTGCTTATTGCTAGAATTTTGAATTCTGTGTGATCTTGTGTTTCCAAACCATCAATATTTGCAACATTTGAGCTTCTCACATCATTAGAAGTCTGTTTTGAAAGTTTCACAAGGTTTTGGACAGAAGTGCTTATTAATAAGCACTTTTGTTAAGCTGTTTTGCCCCAAATAAGCACTTAATAAGCAGTTCAGGACTTCAAATTTTTATTCCAAGTTTCTTTTTCCATTTTTGATTTTCTGGTAAATTTTCAGATTTTTCCATAGCTTTTTACTACTTTTCCTAATTTATTTTGATTATTTTCCATTTTTAAATAGTTTTTAATTATCAAAAATCCATAAAAAATAGAAAAAAGGTCAGAAAAATACAAAAATAGTTTTTAAAATTCTTTTATAATATTTAAGAATTTCCAGAATAGTTTTTATAATTTTCTCATCATTTTTTATAATTTCCTTATTTTTAATTACTTTTTAAATTCATTAATTAGAAAATTAATTCTAGAAAATAAAAGAAAAATCAAAAAAAAAATATTTTTCTTTTTCCAGAAATTATTTTTAGTAGTTTAAGATTTTTAGAAAAAGTTTCAAGTTCGTAGGATAATTTTTAGATAAACGTCGCGTTTTAAATTACGCGCGTGCATTACCGTTTTTGCGTTTTAGATTTTGGTGCATTACTAGCTTGTACTCTTTGCATGATTCTTGATTGTTAGTTGATACTTGAAATATTTGATCACTATTTGCCTTTTTCACCACTTTTCAAATCACGATTTCACGAATCAATATTCTTGATTCCATTCACCTTCACTGGGAAACGACTCGGGTGATCCGTATTTCTCGCGGATCATTTCGATACTTTACTACTATATACTATAACTTGTTTGTTTTCGGACGAATCATTGACCCGGTTTAAATCGACCAATTTTTCGACCGGAATGGTTCAACCGGTTGAACCACCCGGGTCGAACCGGGTTTCAAAACATTATGTTTAATTCACAAATCTTCAAAATTTTATTATTTTTCATTTATAATATATAAACTTTTTTTTATCAATAAACTATCTGTCGCTATAAAATCACGTTGCTATGCACGGGTACTCGTCTAGTATATATATATATATATATATATATATATATATATATATATATATATATATATATATATATATATATATATATATATATATATATATATATATATATATATATATATATATATATATATATATATATATATATATATATATATATATATATATATATATATATATATATATATATATATACTATATATATATATATATATATATATATATATATATATATATATATATATATATATATATATATATATATATATATATATATATATATATATATATATATATATATATATATATAGTATATATATATATATATATATATATATATATATATAGTGTAACTTTCAAACGAGAAACATTTTAAGTGCAAGAACTGCGAAAACCACTTTTGTACTATCAATAAAGGAGAGTGTGCAACAATTTAATGCAAGATGGCATTTTTGTGATTAATTGAGACCTCATTTCCTGGAACATTAATGAGAAAGGGTAAAAAGGGCATTTTATTTTATACCATCTCATTAACTGCTTGCATAAAAAACGGGATTTTATTCAAACTTTCCTTAACTCCAAAATATTAGGTCAAAAATCATTCCCTTCTTTCTCTCTCTCACTCACGCCTCCATCCAAAAAAATGAAACAAAAAAACTGATCCAGTTTGTTCTTTTCGATCCAAAAAAAAATGAAACAAAAGGAGGGTTTCATCGTGGTATTGGTGGTGGTTTGATCGTGCTTGGACGTGGGTAATTTCTTTTTCTCTCTCACCGACCATTTTGGATCCCACTTATTTCAATAAACACGCTTGTTATGAGGTTAGTTTTCTTTATTTTTCTTTTATATTGATTCATTGTTTTAGATTGAGTTTTGTGTTTTCGAAATATTAGTTTTGATTTGGAAAAAAAATAGATATGGAAAAAACGGTTTTAGATCTGTAAAAAAGTTGATATAATCTTGGAAAATAATAGGTTTGTAGGTGAATTTGGAGAGTCATGAAGCGGATAATAAAGCAATTGATTTGGAAAAGTCGGATAGGACATGGAGATCAAGTTATACATATGCATCTGATGTTCTTGTTATTCTTCAACAAGGTTTCCTTTTCTCAAGGTAGTAGTTACTTCATTGAAAAAAATGTTCCGTTCTTTATTTTAAAAATAAAAAGGCCTAAAACAAATGTATACTCTTGAATATTCGATTGTTGATTGCTTTAATAGTGTATGCTAGATCACTTTCATGTGTCATGATGTCATTTAAATATCTATATATGCTTCGGATGAAATTGCAACGTTTGACGGTTATTCAAACTAAATCAAACTTTGTTGGACTTGATTCATAGGTTATGAAAATTGTTTTAACTATGTTTTCTTTTTACTTTTGTGGGCCTGGGTTATCACGTTACCATGTTGTGATACGTCAAGTCATAATTTTTTAAACATGTATGTTTTAAAAACACGTATGTTTTAAAACAGTAAACATGTATGTTTTAAAAAATGATTTATGTCTAAAACACAACCCGAATTTACATTCTTGAATAGGTTTTTGAAAAATACATATATGTTTATGTCTAAAACATATATGTTTACGTATAAAACATATATGTTTTGCGTTTGGATTATAGAACATATATGTTTTATGTTTGGATTATATGTTTACGTATAAATAGGGGTGGAAACGAGCCGAGCCGAGCCCGAGCCTGCCAGAGCTCGAGCTCGGCTCGTTTAAGTTTTAAAAGGCTCGAGCTCGAGCTCGGCTCGTTTCGAGCCTTAAACTTTAAGCTCGAGCTCGGCTCGTGGAATATTATATAGGCTCGGGCTCGGCTCGTTTATTCGATTTGGCCATGAAAAGTTAAAGCTTGGCTCGAGCTCGAGCTCGGCTCGTAATATATCTTTATTGAGCTCGTTAATAAGCTCGAGCTCGGCTCGTATATAAGTTAAAATATCATATTTTTGTTTAGGCTCGTTTAGGCTCGCGAGCCCAAACGAGCTTTTTATGTAAAGCTCGAGCTCGAGCTCGATTAATAAACGAGCTACAACTTAGGCTCGAGCTCGGGCTCGAGCTCGTTTAGGCTCGGCTCGTTCGAGCTTTTTACCGATCCGATCTCGAGCTTTTCACGAGCAGCTCGGCTCATTTCCACCCCTACGTATAAAGCATATATGTTTTGTGTTTGCCAAACAAGTATGTTTCCTAAAACATACATATACTCATGTACATGTATAATTTTTAATAATATTATGGTTGCTAATTTTTGTACATTTTTTTGTATCAGGTGTAATTACAAGAATGGTCACGGCTACAAGTGTGCATATATGTCCGACTTTTGAAAAAATGTTGACGGCTACTCATGCGCATATGTTCATTTGTGTTGAATATTATTAGTGTTCACGTGTATAGATCGATTAGATTCATGTATTTATGCTTTTAGAAATTTGTATTTTAATTCTATTTCAATCAATATCGAAGTTTGTATATAACATTTATGTTCTTGGTTTGTTATAAATTTCATTATATTAAAAAACGTATATGCGCCTTGAAAGGGAAAAAAATTGTGTATGCACTTTGACTAATTGAAAACATGTATGCACCTTAACTATTTGGGGAAGAAAACATGCTTGCACCATGAGATTTTAAAATAAATAATGATTAGGTATAAAAAACATATATGCACCATGACTATTTGAAAACATGTTACCATAAAAAAAAAAAAAAAAAAAAAAAAACTCCTAATTTTAAGAGTAAAAAAAAACGAAAATTATATAAAAAAAACAAAAATAATATAAAAATGTCTTTTACTAATATGCCCTTTTGAATTAAATAAAAATAACAAAATGATATGGAGCATTAAATGATGTACATTGTGTATTATTAGTTGTAAAAATGTGGTTCTTGCAGTTCTTGTAGATAACGTGGTTCTCGTAAGAAAGGGACCATATATCTTTACTATCTAAAAAGGAAAAAGGGTCAAAGGTGAAAGTGGAAAAGTCAATAAAAGTGAAAAGTTGAAATGTTGAAAATGTATACAAGGAAATATTGAAATGCATTTAATACTCTTATTAAAACACCCAATTACTTAAAAGTACAATGATTTATTCACATTGTACAACTAATTAAAAAACATATCTGCCAAATTAAATATAACAATTAAAACACAAACCGGGTTGATCCGGCACGCTTCAAACACGGCGGGTTGACCCGGTTTAATTTGACCCATTTTCGACCAACCTAGCAAGTTGACCCGGTTTAAATCGACCCATTTTTTGACGGGAACGGTTCAACTGGTTGAACCACCCGGGTCGAACCGGGTTTCAAAACATTATCCATTACTTAAAAGTACAATGATTTATTCACATTGTACAACTAATTAAAAACATATCTATCAAATTAAATACAACCAATTAAAACAAAAACCGGATTGACCTGGGACACTTCAAACCCAGACGGGTTGACCCAGTTTAATTTGCCCTGTTTTCGACCCAACCTAGCAAGTTGACCCGGTTTAAATCGACTCATTTTTCGACCGAAATGGTTCAACCGGTTGAACCACCCGGGTCGAACCGGATTTCAAAACATTATGTTAAATTCTCAAATCTTCAAACTTTTATTATTTTTAGTTTATAACCTATAAACTTTTTTTATCAATAAACTATCTGTCGCTATAAAATCTCGTTGCTTTGCACGGGGTACTCGTCTAGTATATATATATATATATATATATATATATATATATATATATATATATATATATATATATATATATATTATATAAAAAGAACTCCTCTTTTTACTGTACATGCCTTAGGAGATGACAACTCAGCAACCAATAGTTAGAAACTGTTCTCCAAAGTTGATTACACCTCTAGCCTCCATGCCCTGTTATCTATTTTTACACGCCTAAGAAATCTTGCCTGCCTCTGGTCACACTTTTACACTCTACAATCTACAATTCCTCTCTCATTTGCAGAAAACAACAAACTGGGTTTTAAAAGTTTAGATTGAGGTCGAGATCTCACAGGTACATTTTTCTAATTTTGGGTCTCTTGTTAGATGTTTAGTGTTTTGTTCTTATGGTTTACTCAGTTTTTTTTGTTGTTGAAATATTGATGGATTATGCAGACTCAGTGGAGCTATACTCATGTTTCATTCGCTCCAATAGGTTTGTTAACGTTAAATTTCCAACTATTCTTATGTTGTTTGAAATTCCAATAACTTTTCATTAACAATCTTATTTTGTTGCGTGATTGGTGTTGTATGTATGTTATATGTTCTTGCTCTAAATAAATACTTTTTTATTTACTCTCGAGGTATTTGATGATATTTTGTTGCGTGATTGGAATTTTATTACGAGTATAATATGAATTTAAATGTTTTTTCGGTTTCCTCAACCATTGTAGGCTATTAAAGATCAAAAAACATAAGAAGCTACCACAAAGGTCGGCGATGATGCATCAATATATTTCTTGTTGTGGATGTCACACAAAAAAATTGGTAAGTCAGGAATTCATTTTTCTGCTATGGATTTGCTGTTGTTCTTTTGCTATTCTTTTATCATGTGAAAAGGACTTATTTATTACAGTTTTCTTTTTTGTTGTCATTTTGGTTCGAAGATAACTACTACCTTATGATATTTACTAGAAATGATAAACCACCAAGCTTGCTATCACCATGTAATATGTTGCGCGCCAATAGCTGTTTAAAAGGATTTCACTTTCATGTACATAAATAAAGTAAGTTATTTTCACTGATAAGTAGTAGCACACTTGAAAAAATAGTGAAATACAAGTGCTTAATAACATTAACTGGTGTTTTCATGTGCTATTTTGGATATATAGTCACATTCCATGAACATTGCTAAGTCTAATCTCTGTTTTTTTTTTACTATAAATTTGGTTTTTGTTATTCATGTTTTTGTATAGATGACCATGTTTATTAGTTGTTGACATTAATGAAGAGGCCATGTAATAGAAGTATGTTTTTGGGATGAAACCTCGAGTCTTGGCTATAAGCTCTTCACGGGTTTACTGTTTTCATAATATCCAATATACATGAGATTGTAGGCGATACTTTAGATGGTCTACTCACTATTCTGAATGGACTATTTAGTCTATTACAGTTTAGCAATATGTCTCTAACTTTGTGTTTTTCTCTAACTTTCGACACATTATATTTTACCCCATTTTTTTCATGTTTCAAAGAAAATTTAATAACTTGTTCATCTCCTTTTTTGGCTTTTCATGACACATTTATAGGTGGTAAAAGATATAACTGAAAGGTGGCATTTGCTGATGTTTTTCTATGTGGAAACTTAATAACAGTAGAGCTAAAGAGCTGCCAAATTAAGATCCCCTCCATTCGAAAATGCTTGTTCTTTTGTTTTTCATTATCGCAAAATATACATTAGTCCACTTGGGCCGTGCGTATGCACGGCAAAAACGCTACCTGGTAATATATATATATATATATATATATATATATATATATATATATATATATATATATATATATATATATATATATATGAGAATTCAATAATCGGAAATCTTATGAAAAGAAAGCAAATGACCAAAAAATTTGTTATTGCGGGAAAATTTGCACTTATTACCATAATTATACTTTTGTAACTCCAAAAGTGTAGTTTAGTAGTGGTGGTTTGGAATTCTTTGATGGAAACCCAAGTTACGTGTATCAAGAGGTCACCTAACGTTTACTCTGATGCCCTTTATTAAGCAAGAAACAATTGAGATCGAGTGAGATACGGTATTTGCTAAAGGTTAAATCGGTTACCAAAATGGATTGGGAGTTAAAGTTATCCGGTCAAACCAGCTTTTCACCAAAAATACACTACTCCTTCAAAATAAATTACCAAATTTTCATAAGAAATCTGGTGAGAAATTTTTTTTGAAATAAGAATAATGAGAAGAAAATTCAGCTACATGTTTTAAACGAGAAGAAAAAATAAAAAAATATATATGTGAATCTATGTTTATAAATACATATGAAATATGCATTTGTAATTTCTTCTCATCTTTTTTATTTGAATTTATTTCTCAAATATCATTTGATCTGACTTTACTTTAATTTGCACATTTACATACGTGTATTTAAAAAGGTAAAATATTAAAGTCGACAGTATAGAACAAAAGATGAGTAATCAGTTACAACAAATAAACTATACATTTCAACCTTTATAAAATCTTTGAATTAGTAGATTACATAAAAAAATATTTAAAAACAAAATTCCCCAATTTAAAAAACAAAAACGGTCGTTATTCGCCATAACACCACTCCTGAATCCCGTTCAAAAAGTCGAAATCCAAGCACTCACACTGACCAAGTCACAATCCCCTACACACACCTCCACAACCCTTACCTTACACCCTCACATCCATCCAATAAAACCCACCCAATTTAATCCCAACCGTCAAACAATCACCCACACCATAACTCCCATACACCCTCCCACACCCAACCCCTGCCACGTCATCACGCCATAATTTTAATTTTAAATCCGTTTATAAATCATTTTCAAGTCCACACTCTTATTTTGATGAATGGGCCAGTCACCGTCAATTAACGCCGCCGCAGCAACAACCATAACAACCAACCGTCGCCGTGATAACGCCGTTAAAGAGCTCCGTTCCTTCTTAACGGAAGACGATGACGTCATCACCACCACCGCCGGAGACATCTCAATCCTACCAGACGCGTGTCTCGCTTGTGTGTTTCAGTTTCTCACCTCCGGTGACCGGAAAACATGCTCATTAGTTTCAAAACGGTGGCTAGAGATCGAAGGACAGAGCCGTCACCGTCTCTCGCTAAACGCTCAGTCGGACCTTACGGCGGTGGTGACGTCACTTTTTGTGAGATTTGATTCCGTCACGAAACTGTCGCTAAAATGTGACCGGAGATCTGTAAGTATAGACGACGACGGATTAGTTTTGATTTCTGAGCATTGCCGGAACCTCACGCGCCTGAAACTCCGCGCGTGTCGTGAGATTACGGATTTAGGTATGGTTAGGGTTTCGGAGAATTTGAAATACTTGAAGAGGTTTTCGTGTGGGAGTTGTGGTTTTGGTGTTAAAGGAATGAATGGTTTGATTGAGAATTGTAATTTGTTAGAGGAGTTGTCTGTTAAGCGCTTACGTGGCATTAGTAATGGTGACGTGGCAGAGAGTGTGGGGCCGGGGGGTGGGATGAGTTTGAAGTTTGTGTGTTTGAAGGATTTGTATAATGCGCAGTGTTTCGGGGATTTGTTGGCTGGGAGTAAGAATTTGAGGACGTTGAAGGTGTTTAGGTGTTCGGGCGATTGGGATAAGCTGTTGGAGATGGTTACGGAGAGTGTTACTGGTTTGGTTGAGGTGCATTTGGAGAGGTTGCAGATGAGTGACGTTGGGTTAGTGGCGGTTTCGAAATGTAGGAGTTTGGAGGTTTTGCATATTTTGAAAACGCCGGATTGTTCTAATTTGGGGTTGTTGAGTGTGGCGGAGAATTGTAGGGGGTTAAGGAAGGTGCATATTGACGGGTGGAAAACGAATAGGATTAATGATGAAGGGTTGGTTGGTTTGTCGAAATATTGTGTTAATATTCAGGAGTTGGTTTTGATTGGTGTGAATTGTACTCGTGTTGGTTTGGAGGTGTTGGGTGCGCATTGTGTGAAGTTGGAAAGGTTGGCGTTGTGTGGGAGTGAGACGGTTGGGGATGCGGAGATTTCTTGTATTGCTGAGAAATGTATAGCGTTGAAGAAGCTTTGTATTAAGAGTTGTCCTGTGTCGGATCATGGAATGGAAGCGCTTGCGGGTGGGTGTCCGAATTTGGTGAAGGTTAAGGTTAAGAAGTGCCGTGGAGTGACTAGTGAAGGTCTTGGTTCGTTGAGGGCTAGTAGAGAGTCGTTGACTGTTAATTTGGATAGTGCGGAAGTTGAGAGTCAGGATGCGGCTAGTGAAGGTGTTCAAGATGGTGCCGTTGAGACCCCTATTGTAACTAACCATATTGAAGGGGCTAGTAATTCTGCTTCTAGAAGTACTAGTAGATCGACATCGTTCAAGGCTAGATTAGGTCTTATTGCAGGGAGAAGTTTAGTGTCTTGCACCTTCAGAAAGTGGTCAAGCTTCGGTGGTAGTTCTTCCCGGAGTCAATGATTAAGAAATGGCTGTTAGTTGTTGTTAACGATGAAAAGAGTAAATTATTTGCTGGTTTGCGATACAATCTTGTTTTAACTTATTTGATTGTATGCTTCTGTCGTGTGTATTTAGCATGGCTTGCTATTTATGAATTCTAAAGTCCTTCACATATGAAATTTTGGGTCCTGTTTTTGATCAGCTGATCTGTTTAATTCAAAATCTCATCAATCCATTTTGCACAAGTAGCTTGGCTTAAATATTGTTTACCGCATTTGGCATTATCTAGAGCTAGGTGGATAACTTATACTATTTTACTTTAGTCTATAACTCGATTATCAAGTTTAGAGTAAACCTCTAAACTACCATATACTTTAATGTAGTTGTATGCCGGTTGTTACCACATGATGACCTATTTGCATTATACATACTAAGATTGTTGCATCTTCGGTCTGTGCTATGTATGTTCTGAAAACTAAAATGTTGGCTTGCTGTCTAAAAAAATTGGTATTTTGTTGTGGATATCATGATGATCCTAGTTGACTGGTATTGTCGGTCAGTGCTGTTTGCATATATTTGAGAGTGCTCGTATATATTTTGATTATGATAATCCTGTTATATCTGATAAGGACTTCTGAGATTGATATTATGTCATCGTGTCACTTTCTAATGAGACCACCTTGGTGACTCTGGTGCAGCAGTGCACGTTTCTTGTATTGCCTCATCATAGTGGACAATGTTGCCTCATTATAGTGCGTCACAGAGCGGTTCTTGGTAACTTCTCTTGGTTTGACTGAGGATAGTTTTTACAGCCTTTGGTTATTAGTATTGCTAATAATTTTATCACGATTTACAGATGAGTAGCTTTGGAGATGGAGTGAAGTTGCTCATCTCCGATAAGTTGCCAAAACCTTCATCCATGACCCTTACTAAGCCGAAAAGTCATGATTTATCATTGGTCAAACATACTTTTGCAGGTGTGAAATAAAGTTGCCAATGATAGTTTTTTCAGAAAAATTGTACACTATTCTTGCCCAACTACTCACCTCTTTTGTTATCATACATTTAAAGTAGTTGACTTCGATAGTTATTTTTTTGCAAGCTTAAGTCATTCCTGAAAGTTCATTTCTTAGTTGAATCACATGATTCTGGGGAGTTGGAGAACTCTCTTAAGCGTTTTTTAGTCACGTGAAGGTTTTGGCTTTTATGAATTGCATAATTTTGTACAAACTTGTGGCCCTAGCCAAGTTTAAACTCCCCCACTTCCCTACTTCCGAAGAAGTTGTAGCTATTAATGTTGTCACACACTCCTTTCTCGGTTGAAAATTTCATGATATAGACAAATGGAAACAAATAGTGTGAGTTCTACAAGGAAACAAAAACTCATTCATGCTTTATAATTAGATGAACAAATGGAAAAATAACATAACATAAAGAAAAGGTAAATCGATGTTGTTTATCCTCAAGTTGAGCAGCTTATTTAGATCAATGATACATGTACCAGAAAGTAGCCTCTAGTACGGCGGTGGTGGATAAACTCCACTGTTTGGA
>JARVZY010007960.1:12500-21050 GCA_030686995.1 Artemisia argyi | reverse complement strand
ATCTCCGTCTTCTCTCTTCTTTTATTGCCCTCTTGTCCTGTCCTGTCGTGTCGTTAATTGACAGTATGACTTAGGGCTCAATATAATTTGACCGAACAAATCATAGTTTGGTAAACCACCTTGAATCTACTGCGGAGTGAAGGATCTTGGATCCAACGCATAACCCTTTGGGAATCAGAAAGATAAAGACGAGAAAGACCAATGAAATCAAGTTTCAAGATTGTATAGTTTAATGGTAAAGTTTGATTACCATTAATCCTCAGAATAGTTAACGAGTTTTTCCCTTTTATTTATATACTATGCATCACCTAAATCCTAAAGGCGGCTCCAGGCCTGAGTTATATTAAGTTAAGGTGGCCTTAGTTACCTATGGTATTTGTCTTATTACCTATTTCTAGTTGATTTATGAATGAAGGTGGCATAGGCCCCTATGGTCCAGTGGTTACGACCTCTCTCTTTCACGGAGAAAACGAGGGTTCAAGTCCCTCTGGGGGTATACCAAGACTAAAGACTATAGGAGTGGGATTTTCTATCAAGTGATCCGTATTTGTCAAGTCCTTCTATTAGTCTACTCAGAAGAGACTTTCTATTTTATATCAAATGTTATATTTGATTTCAAGTGATATGTATTTGTCAAGTCTACTTGGGAGACGAAAGGAAGTTGATTATGGAACGTCTAAAATGAATTAGGCGTTGGGTCGATGCCCGAGTGGTTAATGGGGACGGACTGTAAATTCGTTGGCAATATGTCTACGCTGGTTCAAATCCAGCTCGGCCCAACAATTCGCCAATCTACTATCAGATGGTATAACCCTCTTGTTCTTAAGAAATACCTGATACAAGACAAGAGAATAAAAAAAAGAATCTAAATTTTCTGCTAGATCTCTTCTTATTTCCCTGGGATTGTAGTTCAATAGGCTAGAGCACCGCCCTGTCAAGGCGGATGTTACGGGTTCGAGCCCCGTCAGTCCCGACGGATCCAATAAGTACATCAATTCGCCTCTCCATTTTCTGTGAAATGAAGGGACAGAGAGAATAATTGAATTCCGAAGGGGTTTCCCTCTATTTTTTTTTTTTCAGGATTCTCTCGAAGAAAGAACACACCCTAAAATAAAATGAAAATAACTAAAATAGTGAAGTTGACAGAATATTTCATCTTTTCGGCCGCGACTCGTCTTTCTCATACTTCTTTGTTTTGTCTTCCAAAGAAAAGAGGATCACTAAAATTTAAAACCTAATTCCTGTCTTTTTCCACTTCGCTTGTATTGTTTGTTGGTGGGGTTTTGTAGTTAATGGAAACGGACGGGTTAGATTATACTTCATTTGATGGTTCTAGAAGGAAGACCTAAGGTAGGTTATAGAAAAGAAAGAACAGAAAAGAAGGATAAATAAAGGAATTTTTGATTGGTCCGGGAATCCTATCTTGGATTCGGTATGGATAAAAGATCTTCATATGTTATATACTATTAATTCTCCACGACTAATTAATTTAATAGCTCAGATATTGTTATTCATGATATTGATCCGATTCAATATCATCGATAGGTAATGCATTCATTGAATTGACAGGTGAAAGATTTATCATCTCTATGGGATTAAATCCCGAGTTATTGTATTGTGAAATAAAAAAAAACGATGAGATTATGGAAGTAAATATTCTTGCATTTATTGCTACTGCACTGTTCATTTTAGTTCCTACTGCTTTTCTACTTATAATTTACGTAAAAACAGTAAGTCAAAATAATTAATTAATTACTTTAAATGAAACTCGACTTCTGAATTCTTTGAAGAAATCAAAAGAAAAGTATTCTATTTTTGCTGAAATCAAGGGGCTATAATCGGCGATATTCTATGAGATCCGAGAGTATGGTAAGTAAGAAATTGCTTTATTACTTACCATACTCTCTATTAGTGTTATAGTAGTGTATAAAGTTGTACTTGACTTTCTAATAAAAAGGGTATGCTATATTAGCTTCTATCTTCAATCTTCAATTCAATATATGTAGTTATTAATCCATATTTGGAATTGACGTAGGACCCAATCTTTTCTTTCATACATTTATATATATATATATATTTATATTCCAATGAATCTGAAAACTTCCAATGAATCTGAAATAATTGTTTTACTGTTATAGAATACATTTCTCCACTAGAATCTAATGGAATTTCGAAATGAAGATATTTTTATTTGAAAATTATTTCAATTTAAATAAAGAATGCGTTGCAGAACGATCTATAAAACAATTGATACCTTTTCATTTCTCAACTAAATTAGGAGTGCTTCTAAAGTCCACTTCTTCCCCATACTACGAGTGAAAGGGAAAAAGTAAAGACTACCATTAAAGCAGCCCAAGCGAGACTTACTATATCCATGTGAATTATGTCCCTTATCTCTATGATAGAATTATTCCATTATTGCTCACTAATAATAGTAGAATGAATGGTCCAGAGTCAAAAAGGGATTCTGGGCGAACACTATTGATGAATCAATCAAATAAATGGATTTTAAAAATTCCTATATGATTTATAATCCGTACCCTTTCCCGATTGTCTCTCTGAAGGAGTTGGGATATAGTATATTATACTCTTGACGAGGGGTAAAAATTGTTTTGGGCTTTTTTTTTTATTTTCTATAAAAGGTAAATTATCTATCCAATCTCAATCTAATAGTGATTGAATGCCTGAACACTCAGAGATTCTCGCGAGTCTATATATGTAGATTACAGTATAGAAAGTACTTTCCCAACTAGTAGTGGAATTCTCGGCCGGTTATCCAATGTAATTCAAGACCCAATCAATAGACATTACATTAGCAGTAGAAGAGAATCTGGAAGTCTTGCTTCGACCATTATAATCTTTCTTTGAATTTTAGATTCAAAGATTTCCAATCTTTTACAAAATCCCCAGAACATAAAAAAATAGCGGAACAGAACAAGAGATTTCGATTCGTTTGTTGATGAGGCGGCACCCGGATTTGAACTGGGGAAAAAGGATTTGCAGTCCCCCGCCTTACCACTCGGCCATGCCGCCAAAACGATACACAATAGGATAAAAATTTCCCTTTTTGAGTTGTATTAGTAAACTTGAGTTTATTGTACTTGCATCCCTTTTTAATCCTTTTTTCTAAATTTAGAAAAAATTAGAAAAGAAACCGTTTTTCCCCTTTTGATTGTATTTGATCTGCCCCTTCGATTGATTGTATAGTATCTCAAAACACACAAACTTCCACTCACTTTTATATTGAAAAATCAAATGTATATTTTCACTCAAAAAGCCTAAATTTATGGGAACCATTAACTATTTATTGACTGACAATTCGTGAATTATTCTTGGATTTGAATATCAATTTTGGTTTGCCTAATGACATAAGAATAAGCAAAAATTTTTTGATACATACTTAATTTATTTTTTTAATCAAAAATCCTTCTCAATTTCCATTATAACAAAAATTATAGGTATATGTAAACCCCAGAACGGATATTCTTATACAGATACCAAATTGGCTATTTATATTATAGTATGTTGCCTATAAATAAAGGGAATTCGTTGGAACAAAAAAAGGCCTGGCTGGGTATTGACCGGGCCAGGCCCAAAAGGCACTTCGAACAAAATAAAAGAAAGAAGGTGTTCTTTATTTATCTTTCTATTTGGATCTTTCGAGCATCTAAATTGAATTGCTAATTATATAATAACGATAAAGAATGTGAAAGAAATACTTTCTTTAATCCTTACTTGATGTGTAATGTAACATAGTAATTATCTTTTTCAATTGGGAGAGATGGCTGAGTGGACGAAAGCGGCGGATTGCTAATCCGTTGTACGAGTTATTCGTACCGAGGGTTCGAATCCCTCTCTTTCCGTTTCCGTTGATGAGTTTCCATTTTTTCTTTCAAATTTTGCAAACCCCTTTTTATTTTTTCCTTGTTAAATGTGTGGAATAGCTAAAAAAAATCTTAAGAAAATTATAAAATCAAGCAATAAAAACAAAAAAATTATTCTTCACGTCCAGGATTACGTCCTGGATCATTGGATAGGAATCCAAAGATGAAGAGAGAAACAAAGAATATTACTACTGTATAAACGAAAAGTTTGAGAGTAAGCATTACACAACCTCCAAGATCATTTTTTGAAAAAGAAAAACGAGAAAAGACAATAGATCCTCCATTTTTATATCACATATCCTATTTTGACACCAAGAAAAGAATTCTAGAAATAGAAAAGAATGTTCAGAAATTCAAATGAAGTTGAAATTTGTAATCAGAGTCTTTGATTACCACAAATCACTTTCATACCCAAATTAGATATTGTAAGGGACCCGAAGCTAATAAGGTATTTCGCCGTAAAAAGGATTAAAATCAGGAAATAGGGCGTCTCGTGGCTATCCGAGAATTTCAATGTTTGAATCGAAGGTTCATACTGTCAGACTTATTTGATCTTATCAATTGTTATAATTTTTCTCGAATAAATATGAATTTTCTAGGATAGTATTAAAGATCTTATCGAAAACTTACAGCAGCTTGCCAAACAAAGGCTAAAAGAAAAAAGAACAGGGGTATGACTGGCATAACATCTACGATTGGATTCAAAAAAGCATAGGCTTCGGGCAATTTGGCCAAGAAAAGACTACTCGGATAAAGGGCAGAATTAAGACAGATCAAACTAAAGATATTAAGCATAACAGACATTTTTTTCGTCGAGATAATTGCATTTTGATTGAGTTATTGATATAAGGAAAAATGAAGTAAAGTAAGGTAGACAAAAAATCCTTCTTTTTCCGCTCAATCAAAAATCCTCCGATTCTCAAAGGAGAATAGAAGAAATCATACTTTCATACAATATCTTAATTGAATTATATGTAATGATCAATAAATTCCATTGAATTAATTCTAGAGATACACATGCCAAAATCCTAGCACGAATCTATAATAGATTCTATAAAGAATAAAGATTTTCTATAGTTGGACTGGAATTGACGAACACTTAATACCAATATTATTCTTTAATAGTATAAGTATCCAATAAAAATAGAAATGGGGCGTAGCCAAGCGGTAAGGCAACGGGTTTTGGTCCCGCTATTCGGAGGTTCGAATCCTTCCGTCCCAGAGCATATCCATTGTATTCTAATACTTCTTTTTTGTTCAACAAGGTTCTGTTTCAAGGTTTGGATAGACTTTTTTTATTCTTCGCGGAATCATATCTGACTTTTTCACAAACCAAACTAAATCGAGTTCAAATGACATGCAAAAGTAACTGAACCCTTTTGTGACCCATAGAAAATGGGGCATAGATCACAGTTGGAAAAAGATTACTTAACCTCAGGTTAAAAAAATATGAAAATACATATAAAACGAGGAAGTGCTTAGCCTATAGGTATGTATGGTTATCCTATTTCAGTGACAATAGTGTTTCCATTTTTGTGAAAACTAAATTGCATCCCTAAAATATGAAAATTTAAATATTTAACAATGATATTTCTTTTTATTGTTCGATCTATTTAGCTTATTTGCTTTGCATCATTGACAATTCCATTTGAAAAGAAAGAGAGATCTTGCTTTTTTATGATAATAAAAAGGAGTAAAACTTGACTCAAAGAATGATGTAGAAGTAGAAAACTTTTTCAACTATCAAGATTTGTAATGATTCCTTCTAGGTTGGGAAGTTGAAAATGGTCAGTCTATCTTATTGAGTCACTTGAAGAGGCAGAGTCAAATAGAATTTATTTATTTATTTTATTTGTGCGATTTCTGTTAGTTATGTTATTTCTATATTTGGATTTCTTAATATTTCTGTTAGATATTTTTTTGAGATAGAGATTTATAGAAAAATGTTATATTCAGACAAAAAAAGACGGCATTTTGCTAAAATTTATTCAGAAAAATCTTTATTATCTGTGTAGATATTCTCTATTAAATATAAATAACTATGTCTCTGTACCGACTGAACCAATGACTATTCATGATTCCATAATTGAATCAATTCCATACTGGTTCCAAATTAGAGGAATGTTATGGTAAAACTTCGTTTAAAACGATGTGGTAGAAAGCAACGTGCGACTTGAAGGACATGATCCGGTGTGGATTCTTATTGTTACATCCACCATTTTATATAGGAATGAAGGTGCTCTTGGCTCGACGTCGTTTGTTCTATTCTACTAGAACCCTTCTTTTTTTATTGGGTTCTAATGTAAATAGTTCATGATGGAGCTCGAGTAGAAAGTATTTATTAATTTCTCAGGGGCAACGATCTAGGGTTAATGCCAATTAATAAATTGGAACAACTTCGTAAGTATATCTTCGATATAGAAATCGAAAGGATTCCATTCCAACAAATTTTCAAAATTGTTGGAACGGCTAAAACTTTTTCGATCGACAGTGTATCGCGCATGAATCAACCTCGGTATGATTCTTTGATAGAAAGAAATCCCAAAAGGGGTATGTTGCTACCATTTTGAAAGGATTAAGAAGCACCGAAGTAATGTCTAAACCCAATGATTTAAAACAAAAATAAAGGATCCCAGAACAAGGAAACACCACTTCAATTGTCTCACGGATCCGAATAAAGAATCCAAATAAATTTTAAACGAGACAAAAACGGTGGGTTAAAGACCACTCAATAAAAAAATATCTTAAAAATCTTTAATATATTTGAGAATTATTATTATTATATTATTGAACTTGAGTTATGAGTACAAATGATTTTTTTTCAGCAACGCAGCTAAATAAAAATGACTATGAGTTAAATTGAAATTTGAAATTATATTATAGAATAATTCATTTTACAGATTTTCTATTTATTCTAATTCTAATTTTATCCATAGACAAAACATCATTTTTTCTCGAGCCGTACGAGGAGAAAACTTCCTATACGGTTCTAGGGGGGGGGGGTTCTTTTTCATCTACATCTATCCCGATGAGCCGTCTATCGAATCGTTGCAATTGATGTTCGATCCCGAAGAGAAGGAAGAGATCTTCAGAAAGTGGGTTTTTATGATCCGATCAAGAATCAAACTTATTTAAACGTTCCCGCTATTCTCTATTTCCTTGAAAAAGGTGCTCAACCTACAGGAACTGTTCAGGATATTTTAAAAAAGGCAGAGGTTTTGCCCTAATCAAATGAAATTCAATTAAATTAAGGAAATAAAAAATAAGGGTAGGATAATGATTTCTATATCATTTTGGATATCTTTTCTATACTATGTTTTTTTATTTCCTTCTTTTCTTCTTCTATTCGTATCTAGTTATCATTGTTTTTATAGAATCCTTTTTGATAGAATCTTTTTTGATAGAATCCTTTTCTAAGGAAACCCTTATTTGATTCATCCTCACAAAATAGAACTATTTTGGCATTACCTGCAATTGGATGGTTTTCATTCGACCTCTAATATCAAGTAAGAAACAAGGAATCGAAGTTCTTTATTCTATATGGATTCAATACACTCTTGATTGCATAAATACTTTTTCTACTTCTTCTTTGTTTATTCTCCATCTAAACTAAAATTTTTAGTATATATGTATATGCAGTGCCAATCCAACACAAGTCCCTTTTTTACTATTCTTTCAATTTAAGTTCTTGTTTTTTTTTTCCATCGTATTCCTTTCTTAACGTTTATATTGACAACATTGTATCGAACAAATATAATTCATCGTGATAAGCAGTTCTATTTATTTCCGTCCCATAGGTTTTCTTTTTTACCTGTTGATTCAAATGATGGGTTCGTTGGATTTGATACCCGGATTTTTGATTGAAAAAGTGTATAACATAGAAATAGGGGATGGTCTAGCATTTTTTACATTTCTTTATTTATTTTGATCGGGAATTTTTTTTCATCTAATTTAGTCATTTTTATGTTCCAAATAGATTAGAAATTTTTTTCTATTTTTTATTTCGTAGATTAATGCTTTGATTTAATAATTTTTTTTTATTCTGATTGTATCTACATACCCCTTTTTCTATTTGGGTTGCTAACTCAACGGTAGAGTACTCGGCTTTTAAGTGCGGCTAGGATCTTTTACACATTTAGATGAAGCGAGGGATTCGTCCATACCATCGGTAAAGTTTGGAAGACCACGACTGATCCTGAAAGGGAATGAATGGAAAAAATAGCATGTCGTATCAATTAAGAGTTTTGAGAATATTTTATTCTTTCCGGCTCGGTACAAAGCCTTCTTTAATTTATTGAAAGGTAGGAAACTAAAGTCAATTTCAAGTTGGGTCGAATTAATAAATGGATAGGGCCCCAAAGCTTCAATTCATTTCATTTTTTTTTAGGGAAAGAAAAAGCAACGAGCTTCCGTTCTTAATTTGAACGATTACCCGATCTAATTAGACGTTAAAAAAATATTAGTGCCCAATACGGGAAGGCTTTCTCCCAGGAATGTATTCCTGATTTTTTAATGAATCCTAAATATTATCATTCTCCATTTCATAATGGAAACGTATGTGTATAAGAAACAGTATATTGATAAAAAATTTCCAAAATCAAAAGAGCGATTAGGTTGAAAAAAGTAAAGGATTTCTAATCATCTTGTTATCCTATAATGAAAACGA
>JARVZY010007959.1:0-21054 GCA_030686995.1 Artemisia argyi | reverse complement strand
TCTCAATGTTTATATGAACATATACGCAAATCTATATTGCAATTCTATTTCTAACAATTATCAATATTTTGTTGTTCGCAAGTTTTGGCAATTATATTCTAATGGCCATGATGCTTTTAATTATAGTTTTATAAAAGAAATTGATTAATTCTTATGTTCATAACTGAGGCTCCTGAACTGAAAAAATAAGAATACTTGCAATGTGAACATGTAAGTATTAAAATAATGTTTAAGCGGAAAGAGGCTAGTCAATGATTTTTACATTTTTTTATAATCTTTTAGATGCAAGACTTGTCTTTAAAAATCAAAATAGATATTGATGAAGGATGATGGGAGTGGAAGTCTAGCTTGATAGTTTTTTCCATTATAATATGTGTTTTATGAAGATAGTGTAATGATCTTTGTATTTGGGTTCGGGTTGCTTTACATCTTTTTCTTTATGGTGCCTGTGGTTCTTTGAACTTTTCTGTATTACAGGTATTTGCAGATTCAACTATTTCAAGAATTTCCTAAAAACATCAGGCCAACGGATGTATAAAGATGCAACGCCACTCAATTAGGAATTGTTATATTATTGTGGATATGTCTTATATTGTAAACTTTTTCTCATCGAAGTCTTACCGTAAATTTGGTGATTAGTTTCTGTCGAAATGTGGTTTCACAAAGTTTGAGAAAATGTATTTGGTAGTTGAATTGAAAAAGCAAGTGATGATTAAATTATTTGTTAAATTTCTCAGTAGTTATTTGTTTTATTTTAGTTGCATGATTCTCATTCTTTTGTCGTACCAAACAAGATAATCAATCTTCTAACAAATTTCCTTGCCTGATTCTTTGGTTGTATCAAACAATGGAATTTGTGATCTTTCTCTATGGCTATTCTCTTTCCTGGTCATTCCATTCTTTCTTCTAATTCCATTCTTTGTGATTCACCCGTACCAAACACCCCCTTAAAAGCTTGTTTAATAAGAATGGTTTGTGTTTCTTTGAGTTTTTCATTTTCAAGACGAAGCTCTTGACAAGATACACATTCAACGTCAATTGCTTTATTTTTCTCAAGTCTTTTAACTTTCTCTTTAAGTTCATAGATTTCATTTTTCAAAAATTCCTTTTTAGTTTTTAAAATTTTATTTTTGTTAATGATTTTGAGACTAAGTTCACATAATTGTTGTACTCATTGTGCAAAGTGTCATCATCAATAGAGGAATATCATCAATATAATAAGAAGAGTCGAAATGTATCTCGTTGAATTCGTGAGCTATGAGACAAATTTCATCCTTCTTGAGCTCACCGTTTTCTTCACCACTATCACTCCATGAACCATTCACAAAAGCCTTTTGGTCTTTGTTTCATGGTGGTTTTGGACCTTTTCCAATGAAATAATTTAGATTAGCACATCTATAACACTTTCGTTCACTCTTGCCTTTCTTATCATCCCGTGCTTTTCAGAATGATTTTGCAAGAGTGAACGAAAGTGTTATAGATGTGGTGATCCAAATTATTTCATTGGAAAAGGTCCAAAACCACCATGAAACAAAGACCAAAAGGCTTTTGTTAGTGGCTCATGCAGTGATAGTGGTGAAGAAACAATGAGCTCAAGAATGATGAAATTTGTCTCATGACTCACGAATTCAATGAGGTACATTTCGACTCTTCTTATTATATTGATGATAATTCATCTATTGATGATGACACTGTAACCATCCGTAATTTTTCGGACTATTATTTTAATAGTGGAATAATTTGTTTTTATCAGAAATTGTGAATATATCATTTTCTGGCTATTACTGATATTTGTTAATGAACTAAGAAATATCTCGAGCACAGCACGACACGCGTACCGACACTACTTTAGTAACGGCAACAGCGTAATAATTAATAAACGGAGTCGATAAATACGTTTTTATAATATATCTATAAAAACATTCACAGAAACAAAATTTCTCACATTCGAGCCAAACCAAAAAAGCCATGTTACATCGGAACACAATGGGACTCAGATTCACGCGACACCCTCTTTGGTAGTAAATACTAACTTAATAATACAAAATCAAATTAACTTAATACTCATCACTTTACAAAAATTATATATAAACGTTTAAAAAACGAAACGTTATATGGGTAAATTAAACACTCCCCACGTCTCATAAATAATTTTCACTCCTCAAAAACTCAATCCCTCACACGTGAATAGGGGTGTCAATCGGTTCGGTTATCGGTTAATCGGTTTATTCGGTTCGGGTTGTTCGGTTAAAAAAAAATTTTGGGTCATAACCGAAAACCGAACCGAACCGAAAATATCTATAACCGAACCGAACCGAGAACTGAACCGAAGTTCGGTTCGGTTATGGGTCAAAACCGAAAACCGAATTTTTTACTTAAATTACACTATTTATATTTTTTTTGAATTTAATTATATATATTTTTTGCAAAAAAAATATTTCAAGCATAAAATGTGTTTTTTTATATTAGTATAAAATTTTAATGGATATTTTTTATATTTAAAATAATATAAATATATAAAAAATATATATATTTATATAAATTCGGTTTTCGGTTCAGATAGCTAAACCCATATCCAAACCGAAAACCGAATTTTTAATTCGGTTCGGTTCGGTTTTAACAAGTTCGGTTCGGTTATATGTTCGGTTCGGTTTTATTTCGGTTTGGTTCGGTTCGGTTTTCGGTTTATTCGGTTAATTAACCGAACCGTGAACACCCCTACACGTGAATATACAGATACGTGTTATCTTCTCTCCTCTCTCTACAAAAGATGAAACCATATCAATTATTTACAAAATAAATAAATAAATAAAAACGGGTTTCTTTTGTTGTTGCTATTGTTGTAGTTGTCAAAATATAGTCTGTTATTTTTGGGTCGATTTAAGTTTAGCACAAAACAATGAATAGATATTTCATTTTATATGATGTTGTTGTTGTTGCGACTTAAAACATGCTAACCAAAAATCCAAACCAAGTGACACACTAAAATGGTTGTGAACATTCTTCTTGTTGGCTTCGTTTAGTACTAGTCGAAAACATGATATGCCAAATTCGGATAAATCCTTCCCCCTCGTATTAGTCGTGAATCGGCTGGGACAAAAGGGTAGCCAAAATTTCTTTATAGATCCAACTTTTACCATAGAATCCAACAAGCAATCTTTGTCACTCATTTTTTTTTTTTATCAAAATAAAAAAAATAAACTTCCACCCTTTTTTTTAAAACTTAAATATTTCGCAAACCGTAAATCGTCAAGCTACAAAAAAAAATACCATCACGACAATAATTAAATTATCTTTCTATAGACATGCATTGTTATATACTTTCGACGAACTTTTTTTTCGATGATTTTTTTTTCCCCAGAAAAATCATATATGATTCGTAAGAATCATATATGATTCAATTTTAACAAATCATATATGATTCTTACGAATCATATATGATTCGTAAGAATCGAATCATATATGATTTTTTACGAATCATATATGATTCGTAAGAATCGAATCATATATGATTTTTTACGAATCATATATGATTTTTATGAATCATATATGATTCTTTCTGGGCGAAAATTAAAAAAAAAAAAAAAAAAAAAAAAAAAAAAAAAAAAAAAAAAAAAAGTTCGTCGAAAGTATATAACAATGCATATCTATAGAAAGATCATTTAATTCTCGTCGCGATGGTATTTTTTTTGTAGCTTGAAGATTTACCATTTGCAAGATATGTTGTTTTGAAAAAAAAATGTGGAAAATATAAATGGGTGGCTATGATTGGTTGATAGGTTCTATGGCATGTATGGGTTATTCATGGATCTCAACTCTAAAAGGGTATAGTCATAAGAGATGGTTTATATGTAAACTGAAAGTTTAAAATTTGGTTTTACCGTGAGTAATTTAGGGGTGTTCATCGGTTCGGTTTTCAGTTAATCGGTTTATTCGGTTCGGGTTGTTTGGTTAAAAAAAATTTATGAGTCATAACCGAAAATTGAACCGAACCGAAAATATCTATGACCGAACCGAACCGAAGTTCTGTTCGGCTATGAGTCAAAAACGAAAACCGAATTTTGTACTTGAATTACATTATTTATATATATTTTTCTAATTTAATTATATATTTTTGACAAAAAAAATATTTCAAGCATAAAAAAGTGTTTTTTATATTAGTATAAAATTTTAATGAACATTTTTTATATATAAAATAATATAAATATATAAAAAAATATATTTAATACAAATTCGGTTTTCGGTTCAGATAGCCAAACCCATATCCAAACCGAAAACCGAATTTTTAATTCGGTTCAAACCGAATTTTTAATTCGGTTCGGTTCGGTTTTAACAAAGTCGGTTCGGTTATATGTTCTGTTCGGTTTTTTTTTCGGTTCAGTTTTCGGTTTATTACCCGAACCATGAACACCCTAGTGAGTATAGTTTGGGTGTGTCAAGTGGTGGTTGGGCCAAGCCCAACTCACAACCCAAACTACAACGGTCCAATGGTCTCTAATGGCCTCAAACAATTTAACAGTCCATTAGGCCCATTACTAATCTGTTGCAAAACATTAATAAATCTGTTATAGTTGAAATAAAATTTGTCGAAAGTAAAAATTTCCAAATTTATACTTGGACCGAAAATGCAAAAATTCATGAAACTCACTTACGGAATTTCATTTACTCGTCCACGAGTAATGGCATATTTCTTCGACTTATACAAATCGACACAACACATATACTATAAAACTATGTATGGTTATTCACAACACATTTTCTATAGCAATACTTGTCATTTAAAACTATATAAATGGCAATCACGAAACAATACACGAAAGTATAATTCTTGGATGATTTGAAAACACAATTGAATAAAAATATGAGTTTTCTTTTATAAAATTTTAAATGGACTTTTGCCTAACTACTTATTGCTAAAACTTTATATTCAACAAAATATATATAAATAATTATGTTTTATATAATGGTTATTATGAGAAATTATAAATATAACTAATGGTTTACAAATGAAATTCGTCAACAAATGTTATATCGATAAAAACTTATTATTTAGATATTACACTACTCTTTTCAATTATTATTATTATATATGTCACATATATGAATAAACTTAGTAACTTCGTTAACGATAATATTACATATTCCGTCAACACCTAACACTTTTTACGTTGTTTCTCGCACCTCGTCTTCGACTAATAACTGACCAAGAGTTATATACTCCATGAGTCAATATTTACACATTCAGATATTTATTTTCAAACATAAACGCAGCCGCACAAGCAACAACAACACAAACACAATAAAACTTATAAAGTTATTTAAACTTTCTCGAGTCTTAAACTTGAATTGTGAACTAAACTTGCCGTACTAATCTAGATCGTGTGTCAGTGCCGCACACTATCACTACTTGATACTTTACTCTATTCAGACTGCTTTACTGAGGTGAGTTCATGGCCCCTACTTTTACTTGCTTTATAAATATTTTGGGGGAGAATACATGCTCGTTTTTAACTAAACTCAATGCTTGTTTTATTTGAATGCGCGATTGTTTACTCAAACATTACTGTTTCGCTGAAATACTTGATTGATTATTCAAATGCATATTTGTTGCATACTTGATTGATTATTCACATGTGTTTGAATCATATATGTGAGTTTAAAGCCCCACTCTTACTTTACATTGCTTTGCAAAAGCTGGGGTGAGAAACATGCAAAATAGTTTTACGGACCACACTGAAACTTATGCTTTATTTAAACTATTACGCTGATTAGCCTAAGCCCTTGAATCCCACTATGCCCAAACTCATGAACCGTTAGTTCCTGCGGGAAGAGCAATTGTTATAGATAGATCTATTGGGGGTGACTGCCTCGTTTGGTTGGCCATACATGGGTCAATGCGAAATGTAGAGCATATCGGAACCGAGTGTAACGGGATAAGCACTCCCAATAGGCCCCTTTTTAGTATGACAACATTTTGCATACACCACTGTCGTAGCTTCGGTTGTATGAACTTAGTGCTAGCGTAATAGACTTTTACTTTTGTGTGACATTATATTCGTTGTAATGATAAAAAAACTATGCATATGCTCCAACTCTATGCCTATCACTTATGGTCTACTTTAATGATACTTTTCATGACGCTGTGAGTAAAGCAGTGGTTAGTAATTCTAAACTTGATTTGTATATGAACAATTATTCACACTTGAAACCTTGTGGTCTGAACTACTAATTTTCTTGAAGGTAAATCTTGTTTTCATAGCATTGTGAGCGACACAATGGCCATATAACTTTCTATTGAACTCACATTACCTTTACTGCTTTATACAAACCTATGAACTCACCAACCTCGTGTTGATACTTTTTAGCATGTATTTTCATGTTTAAGGCGATAGCTAACTATTGAAGGCTTTTGGCAAGGCATGGTATGGTCATAGATGACTTTGATGTATTTTGGACCGCTTTATTTCTTTTATGAGCTTATATTTCCGCACTGTTTTTGGAATGCTGTAAACAAAATACTTTTGAATATGAAATTTCTTTTAAACGGTTGAGGTAAAACTATTCTTTGTACTTTGTGTTATGATACCAATTTAGTAGCACCCAAACATGTGTGCTTCCGCAAAATCGGATATTGGGGGTGTTACAGACACTTACCGCCATAGCATACTCTTCGTCGTCACTACCCAATGTGGAAGTCTCGTCATTACAAGACTCCTTTTTGGCTTTCAAAGCAAGAGACTTAACCTTCACTCTTTTGCCTTTGACTATTTTGGAGTCTTTTTCCATTATCACTTCATCAACTTTGAGATTTCCAATAAGTTCATTTATTGATAGTAACGACAAGTCTTTCAATTCACCAATTGCGATGACCTTTGCCCTCTACTTTGGATAGAGCATAAAGAAATTTTGTTACATAGTTTTTGCTAGAGAAAGATTCGTCAAGTGCTTTTAGTGATGTAATAATACTATAATAGTATTAAATCTAGCAAAAACACTATCAATCCTTTCATCTTCAAGGATAGAAAATTTTCTATATTGGTGAACAATAAGATCAATTTTATTATCCTTAACTTGGCTATTACCTTGATGGGTGATTAGTAACACTCTCAAATTTCTTTGATCGTTTTACACATAAAAATTCTTTCGTATTCCCTTTTAGGCAAAGCATTATAAAGAACCATTTTAGTCTCATCATTTTTAGAAAGTCTCCTTTTTAGATTGTCGGTTTGACGTTCATACGGAACGACTTCATATGCTTTAGTAGTTACGTTTTAAACAACCGGTTTAATATCACCATTAATAATAATATGCCATAGATTGAGACTTTTGATTTTACATAAGTTTCAAATATATTTTTCAATATTAAAATTCTTGCTTTCAAAAAGTAGTGGCATTTGCATAGATTGCCCTTCTTGGTATTTTTTTAAATTCATAGATCAATTCAAGTTTTAAAATACAATGTATTTTAAAAGTCTTGATTAATGTAGCTCTGATACCAATTGTAAAAAACTAGAAGGGGGTTGAATAGTTTAACCCTTTTAAATTTATAGTTTCGAAAACTTATCATGAAATCTAAGAATATATATGAATGTAAATGCAAGATAATAAATAATAAATAAAATGATCAAACCACGTCACGAGTGTTTATAGTGGTTCAGTTATGAAGCTTCAATTCCTTCCTTGCCCTACTCCACTCCCCCAGTATCCTACTCAAGTGTATCCTTTCACTATGTCAACAAGATCCTTTATCCGGAAGAGAAAACCTTAAAATGTTTCTTATCCTTTTACTGATACAAAGCTAAATATCGAGTTCTTGTTGAGGTAGAACCAATCTTTCACTCTGCGTATTTTGATGACTAAAATACTAACATATCTCTCTACAATGGTGTATGGTATTTGGTTACAATGTTTGGTGTATGATGATGATATACAAAGTATAACAATGAACTAAGTGTCACAACTCGTAATTTCAAGTCCTGTTTCAAACGTCGAAATTCCAATTTTTATCTCGGAAAGTTACTATTCACTTTTACTATTCACAAAACACTATTCATGTCCGAAATTTTTATTTCATATTCTCATAAGTTAAACTATTTTGACGGTAATTCGAGAGTTTGGCGCTCGTCGGATCATTTATGCAAAAATCACGAAGCCGTGTCCGAGATTTACATTCAGGTTTAAATGTCCTTCCGGCATCCCGATATGCCCATAAATCATTATAAATAATAAAAATATGATTTTCTCTCATTTTACGACAATTCTTAAAGTTTTGGAATTTTACGTTTTTCAGTTCAGCGTTTTACGCGAATTACGCGTTTTTAACCCGCGTTTCCAGTTTTAACAGCGTTTAAGCAACCCGATGGAACTTACCATTCATTTTATATTTTATTATGGAGTATTTTGACAAGTTTAGTCATTCTTTCAAGTTTCATATTTTTACGATGCCCGAATTTACGTTTCGCGATTTAAAACTTTACGGTTAGCGATTAACGGAACCAAAACCGACTCCGTGAACCAGATATCACCAAGCTTCCTACATACTCATCCATACATGTGCAGCCCCCTCCCCATGTTACTTGAACTTCACCACTTATTTACCATAATGCCATTGAAATTAGATATTTTGTACAAAAACACCTAAAACTACACATTTAACTTATTTTACAAATCAAAACACAAGAAAATTTTGATTTCTCTTCTTCCCCACTCAAACCCACGACCCAAATTCATACACCATGATCAAGGGATGATTTTCCAAAGTACAAAGCATCAAAGTTGTTCATTTCATCATCCTAATCAAGAATCATAACACAAAAACACAAGTAATCCAAGGTTTCTCATCATCTCACCACCTATTATTTCAAAGTTGCGGTTTGAGATCGAACCTCATTTCTGTGTATCCACTTTATCATCGTGGCTATCGCACCAGGTGAGTCATAGCCCCTATTCTTTTAAATTGTTTTGTTAACGTTTTGGGGGAGAATATATGCTCGTTTTTACATAAATTACTACTTGACTCTTTGAACTCATTTGACCTTATAACTTGTTTTGAACTTTTGAACTTAATGTACTGTACGTGCTATGACCTAAAGTCTCACCTTATTGGTGGAGCGTTCTTAACCCTAAAGTCTCGCCTTATTGGTGGAGCGTGCTAAGTCTCCCATGTTCGGAGCGTTCTTAATCTTATATAATAGTTGTATGATGTACTGTTCGTACATTCGCATTGTTCGACGCCTATTAGTAGTATGGATAGCGCTATTAGAGGTCGGCCAACCTCTCGTCCACCATGTTACGGGACGCATATTATTTAATTAGGGGCTTTGCATGGCATACATTATTATATAGGTGGTGCTTATATTGTGACTTATTATGACCGCGGGTACTTGACTACTAAACATGCAACTATATTTTAGCAGTGGGTTGTAAACACACAGGTTACAAGTCTCTTATGGCGGGACTTGTAACTGAGTGGATTTACGATGCCTTTGCTGTGTGATCATTTTTCTATAGACTTTATTTGTTAAACAAACTCTATGAACTCACCAACCTCGTGTTGACACTTTAGCATGTATTTTCAGGTTTAACCTATGGCACGCTACAGGAGGTTTTGGCAGGGCATGGCATGGTCATAGAAGACTCTGATTATTTATATGGGGACCGTTTTAAACTATTTTAAGGGCCTACTTCCGCACTACTTTTAACGATGTAAATACAATATTTTTGACTTAACTATTTTATTCTAAATGATTGAAGTGAAAACCATTTTTGAACTTGTGTTGTAATACCAATTGAGTTACACCCCAGCTACATGTATGCTTCCGCTGGACCCGATCTTGGGGGTGTGACAGATTGGTATCAGAGCTTTGGCTATAGCGAACTAAGTGTTTTTAAAACCTAGACTATAGCTACTTTTATGAAAAACTTAACCCTATGACCGTCACGTGCCTGCCTGCCAAGCTGAAACCTCATTGTGGTTGGTTGCTGACTTAGGTGATGAGATTTGTGTCTCATTATCTGGTATATTATATTCACTTATTCTAGTTGATTACTCTAATTGCCTTTCATATAAGCATGTTCACGTATCATATATGTCACCACGTTATGTTTTTCCTTGCATAGTTTCATCATTTGACCTCGAGTTTGGTCACCTGCCTTAGTCTTTCTGAACTTCTTGGTATTTGTGAAGGACATAGTATTAGTATAACTGAGCTGAGTATTTCAAAATTCATGGAACCTCGGTGGAATATAGACTAGTCACCTATATTCAACCCGGGATAGTGGGACATAGGCTGACTACCTATATCCGACTCAGAAATGAATTTTGCAACACTGAGAATGGTTATAATAAAATTCTGTCTGGATTGAATCCTCTACTCAATTTCTAAATGTTTCATTATGTGTGTGTATACCCTCGTTGTCAGAACGCTTATATTTTTCATCACCTCGTGAACCGCCGCCTAGAAACACGTCAACTAGTCATTTCGTCTCATGAATCTTCACCTTTATAACACTTCGGAGACCAACATTAACTGAACTTCGGGACGAAGTTCCTTTTAGAGGGGAAGAATGTCACAACTCGTAATTTCAAGTCCTGTTTCAAACGTCGAAATTCCAATTTTTATCTCGGAAAGTTACTATTCACTTTTACTATTCACAAAACACTATTCATGTCCGAAATTTTTATTTCATATTCTCATAAGTTAAACTATTTTGACGGTAATTCGAGAGTTTGGCGCTCGTCGGATCATTTATGCAAAAATCACGAAGCCGTGTCCGAGATTTACATTCAGGTTTAAATGTCCTTCCGGCATCCCGATATGCCCATAAATCATTATAAATAATAAAAATATGATTTTCTCTCATTTTACGACAATTCTTAAAGTTTTGGAATTTTACGTTTTTCAGTTCAGCGTTTTACGCGAATTACGCGTTTTTAACCCGCGTTTCCAGTTTTAACAGCGTTTAAGCAACCCGATGGAACTTACCATTCATTTTATATTTTATTATGGAGTATTTTGACAAGTTTAGTCATTCTTTCAAGTTTCATATTTTTACGATGCCCGAATTTACGTTTCGCGATTTAAAACTTTACGGTTAGCGATTAACGGAACCAAAACCGACTCCGTGAACCAGATATCACCAAGCTTCCTACATACTCATCCATACATGTGCAGCCCCCTCCCCATGTTACTTGAACTTCACCACTTATTTACCATAATGCCATTGAAATTAGATATTTTGTACAAAAACACCTAAAACTACACATTTAACTTATTTTACAAATCAAAACACAAGAAAATTTTGATTTCTCTTCTTCCCCACTCAAACCCACGACCCAAATTCATACACCATGATCAAGGGATGATTTTCCAAAGTACAAAGCATCAAAGTTGTTCATTTCATCATCCTAATCAAGAATCATAACACAAAAACACAAGTAATCCAAGGTTTCTCATCATCTCACCACCTATTATTTCAAAGTTGCGGTTTGAGATCGAACCTCATTTCTGTGTATCCACTTTATCATCGTGGCTATCGCACCAGGTGAGTCATAGCCCCTATTCTTTTAAATTGTTTTGTTAACGTTTTGGGGGAGAATATATGCTCGTTTTTACATAAATTACTACTTGACTCTTTGAACTCATTTGACCTTATAACTTGTTTTGAACTTTTGAACTTAATGTACTGTACGTGCTATGACCTAAAGTCTCACCTTATTGGTGGAGCGTTCTTAACCCTAAAGTCTCGCCTTATTGGTGGAGCGTGCTAAGTCTCCCATGTTCGGAGCGTTCTTAATCTTATATAATAGTTGTATGATGTACTGTTCGTACATTCGCATTGTTCGACGCCTATTAGTAGTATGGATAGCGCTATTAGAGGTCGGCCAACCTCTCGTCCACCATGTTACGGGACGCATATTATTTAATTAGGGGCTTTGCATGGCATACATTATTATATAGGTGGTGCTTATATTGTGACTTATTATGACCGCGGGTACTTGACTACTAAACATGCAACTATATTTTAGCAGTGGGTTGTAAACACACAGGTTACAAGTCTCTTATGGCGGGACTTGTAACTGAGTGGATTTACGATGCCTTTGCTGTGTGATCATTTTTCTATAGACTTTATTTGTTAAACAAACTCTATGAACTCACCAACCTCGTGTTGACACTTTAGCATGTATTTTCAGGTTTAACCTATGGCACGCTACAGGAGGTTTTGGCAGGGCATGGCATGGTCATAGAAGACTCTGATTATTTATATGGGGACCGTTTTAAACTATTTTAAGGGCCTACTTCCGCACTACTTTTAACGATGTAAATACAATATTTTTGACTTAACTATTTTATTCTAAATGATTGAAGTGAAAACCATTTTTGAACTTGTGTTGTAATACCAATTGAGTTACACCCCAGCTACATGTATGCTTCCGCTGGACCCGATCTTGGGGGTGTGACAGATTGGTATCAGAGCTTTGGCTATAGCGAACTAAGTGTTTTTAAAACCTAGACTATAGCTACTTTTATGAAAAACTTAACCCTATGACCGTCACGTGCCTGCCTGCCAAGCTGAAACCTCATTGTGGTTGGTTGCTGACTTAGGTGATGAGATTTGTGTCTCATTATCTGGTATATTATATTCACTTATTCTAGTTGATTACTCTAATTGCCTTTCATATAAGCATGTTCACGTATCATATATGTCACCACGTTATGTTTTTCCTTGCATAGTTTCATCATTTGACCTCGAGTTTGGTCACCTGCCTTAGTCTTTCTGAACTTCTTGGTATTTGTGAAGGACATAGTATTAGTATAACTGAGCTGAGTATTTCAAAATTCATGGAACCTCGGTGGAATATAGACTAGTCACCTATATTCAACCCGGGATAGTGGGACATAGGCTGACTACCTATATCCGACTCAGAAATGAATTTTGCAACACTGAGAATGGTTATAATAAAATTCTGTCTGGATTGAATCCTCTACTCAATTTCTAAATGTTTCATTATGTGTGTGTATACCCTCGTTGTCAGAACGCTTATATTTTTCATCACCTCGTGAACCGCCGCCTAGAAACACGTCAACTAGTCATTTCGTCTCATGAATCTTCACCTTTATAACACTTCGGAGACCAACATTAACTGAACTTCGGGACGAAGTTCCTTTTAGAGGGGAAGAATGTCACAACTCGTAATTTCAAGTCCTGTTTCAAACGTCGAAATTCCAATTTTTATCTCGGAAAGTTACTATTCACTTTTACTATTCACAAAACACTATTCATGTCCGAAATTTTTATTTCATATTCTCATAAGTTAAACTATTTTGACGGTAATTCGAGAGTTTGGCGCTCGTCGGATCATTTATGCAAAAATCACGAAGCCGTGTCCGAGATTTACATTCAGGTTTAAATGTCCTTCCGGCATCCCGATATGCCCATAAATCATTATAAATAATAAAAATATGATTTTCTCTCATTTTACGACAATTCTTAAAGTTTTGGAATTTTACGTTTTTCAGTTCAGCGTTTTACGCGAATTACGCGTTTTTAACCCGCGTTTCCAGTTTTAACAGCGTTTAAGCAACCCGATGGAACTTACCATTCATTTTATATTTTATTATGGAGTATTTTGACAAGTTTAGTCATTCTTTCAAGTTTCATATTTTTACGATGCCCGAATTTACGTTTCGCGATTTAAAACTTTACGGTTAGCGATTAACGGAACCAAAACCGACTCCGTGAACCAGATATCACCAAGCTTCCTACATACTCATCCATACATGTGCAGCCCCCTCCCCATGTTACTTGAACTTCACCACTTATTTACCATAATGCCATTGAAATTAGATATTTTGTACAAAAACACCTAAAACTACACATTTAACTTATTTTACAAATCAAAACACAAGAAAATTTTGATTTCTCTTCTTCCCCACTCAAACCCACGACCCAAATTCATACACCATGATCAAGGGATGATTTTCCAAAGTACAAAGCATCAAAGTTGTTCATTTCATCATCCTAATCAAGAATCATAACACAAAAACACAAGTAATCCAAGGTTTCTCATCATCTCACCACCTATTATTTCAAAGTTGCGGTTTGAGATCGAACCTCATTTCTGTGTATCCACTTTATCATCGTGGCTATCGCACCAGGTGAGTCATAGCCCCTATTCTTTTAAATTGTTTTGTTAACGTTTTGGGGGAGAATATATGCTCGTTTTTACATAAATTACTACTTGACTCTTTGAACTCATTTGACCTTATAACTTGTTTTGAACTTTTGAACTTAATGTACTGTACGTGCTATGACCTAAAGTCTCACCTTATTGGTGGAGCGTTCTTAACCCTAAAGTCTCGCCTTATTGGTGGAGCGTGCTAAGTCTCCCATGTTCGGAGCGTTCTTAATCTTATATAATAGTTGTATGATGTACTGTTCGTACATTCGCATTGTTCGACGCCTATTAGTAGTATGGATAGCGCTATTAGAGGTCGGCCAACCTCTCGTCCACCATGTTACGGGACGCATATTATTTAATTAGGGGCTTTGCATGGCATACATTATTATATAGGTGGTGCTTATATTGTGACTTATTATGACCGCGGGTACTTGACTACTAAACATGCAACTATATTTTAGCAGTGGGTTGTAAACACACAGGTTACAAGTCTCTTATGGCGGGACTTGTAACTGAGTGGATTTACGATGCCTTTGCTGTGTGATCATTTTTCTATAGACTTTATTTGTTAAACAAACTCTATGAACTCACCAACCTCGTGTTGACACTTTAGCATGTATTTTCAGGTTTAACCTATGGCACGCTACAGGAGGTTTTGGCAGGGCATGGCATGGTCATAGAAGACTCTGATTATTTATATGGGGACCGTTTTAAACTATTTTAAGGGCCTACTTCCGCACTACTTTTAACGATGTAAATACAATATTTTTGACTTAACTATTTTATTCTAAATGATTGAAGTGAAAACCATTTTTGAACTTGTGTTGTAATACCAATTGAGTTACACCCCAGCTACATGTATGCTTCCGCTGGACCCGATCTTGGGGGTGTGACACTAAGTATGAAGCCTTGCAACAACTGACTTGATGTTTGAATGTATTGAACGTGATTTTCTCTTGCAAGAAAGATGGTTAGTGGATAATCACTATAATGGATATGTAATGATCAGTGAACTAAGTGTCTGAATATATGAAAGTATGTATAAAATGTGATAGCAAAATGTGAGAAAAATGGTGCACAAATGGCTTTTATTTATAGTCAAAACTAGACCACTGCCCAACGGATCCCTTCGAGGGGATCTACGGAGGGATTCGTGCATATGACACAGACCAACTTTAACAAGATTTCTTGGTTAACAAATCTTATCAAATCTTTCCAAAATCTCTAAGGTCAACTCCTGGATTTAGAAAGATATTGTTCTAGAAGGATGTGACTAATTTTCATTTTGATTTTGGTAAATGAAAAATTATACTTTACTTGCAAAAATAAACTATCTTTAACAAATGTGTAAGTAAACATTTGAGCTAAAGGTTATAAAATATCTTTAACAAATCTGTAAGTAAACATTTGAGCTAAAGGTTTTTTAGCCAGTTTAAAAAGCAATTAATGCATATGTATGAAATATATACTTGTAAGTGCAAATTGTGAGACAATGTGTTCCTTGATCATTGCCCTTGCTTTTAAATATTCATTATTCATGTCTTTAGTGATATATGACAAGTTAAAACTTTACTTTTAAAACTTGTTTATTTTAATATTTACTTAATACGTTTGTATATTTGTCATTAATAAAATGTAGAAAGAACGTAAAATAGAAATAACATTTTTACACAATTATTTATATTAACAGGATCGTTGGGTTATGTTGTTTAAGGAAAGTTACGAAGTAATGGTGTTTCTTCGAAAGTAGCGTTTTCTGGTAAGTAAATATAACAAGCTTCAACAAAAGAAATATGGTCCTTATAAAGTTTTGTGAAAGATGAATGACAATGCTTATGGGTAGATCTACCTAATACCATGAGTATTTTAAAGACTTTCAACGTTTTTGATATTTATAAGTTTCACCCCGAAGATGAAGTTGAAGATGAAAACTTGAGGACGAGTTTTTCTAAAGTGAGAGGAAATGATAATGAACAGATCAAGGAGTTAGCTGAGAAGTACATGGAACGATTGGATCTTGACAAAAAGACTCAAATCAAGAAAACGTGATTTAGTTTCCTCTATGGCGTAGAGGATTTGAATGCCTGATTTGCACTTTTATTTTTAGTGCCTGATTTCCACTTTTATTTTTACGGCCTGATTTGCACTGTTATTCTAAGGACGTTTTTACCTTATTTTATGATTTTTTCCCCAAGTTTGCTTTCCTTATAAATATAGGGCTTAGGAGGTTTGTTAATTAGGGCATTCGGTTCAATTATCAATTAAACTTTGACTTTAAGTCTTAAATCTTTTTTGATTTTGTTTAGCCCTTGTTATAAGTTTTATTCACGCTTCCGTTATATGTCAAAGAGTTACAGTTTGGTCGCGAATATGTTATCACAATTAGAGTTTATTACTATGCCACCAAAGTCTAACTATTAGGGATTTTTATCATGTTTTAATATAACAACCCGAATCCTGGTGCCCAAAGCAGTTTACCGACTAAAATTTTAGCTTTCAGGAACCCAATTCTTTTGTTATAAGCATAGTGATGCTTACCAGTTACCAAATAAAATCTTCATAAGAATGAGTGGTAATTTGTGTATTTTGTAACCAGATATGTGCAAATTTGCACTTTTAGTTTATAAGACTAGTTATAACACGAATGATTCAGTTTCCGATTCTTTCTCAACACAGTATTTGGTATCAGTTATGGAACTTGTTTTACGGCTTATTTTTTATAAGCCCCAATTTTACGGCTTATTTTAAGACTTGTCGGCTTTTATAAGTTTATCGTATCATGATAAACTTATATAAGCCGACAAGTCTCAAAATAAGCCGTAAAATTGGAGCTTATAAAAAATAAGCCCAAATAAGCATGTTTAATAAGCTTAGCCAAACAGACTCTTAAATCTTTTATCAAATATAAGCTTAGCCAAACAGACTTTTAAATCCTTTATCAAATATATGTCCAGACAGATCTGAATAACCTAAATATCACAATTAGCAAGCTATGTTGATCGATTACGATATGATAGCCCAGTAACATACGTTGGTCTTATTGTTATCGACCTATGAATATATAGTTATAACAAAAGATTGAAACAAGTAAACTGTAAACATGCATAATTAATCATTTTACTGTTATTTATTTATTTACATGTTTTAAGATTATACGGAGTATGAAATTAAAGAGTAAATTGCATAAATCATCCCTAAAGTCTGGCCAAATTGCATGTTCCATTCCAAACGTTCCGAAAGTGCAAGGATCGTCCCTGTAGAGAAACCTTTGGTGCAAGTATTGTCCTCATATGGACGATAGTTGCATCAAAGGTTTCCACAAAAAGGATGATACTTGCACCAAAGGTTTCTCCACATGGGCGATCCTTGCCCTTTTGTAACGTTTAGGACGAAACATGCAATTTGACCAAACTTTAAGGACGATTTATGCAATTTACTCGAAATTAAATAATGGTAAAACCACCATCAATAACTAGATCATGACCAGTGATATAACCAGACTCTCCACAGGCAAGGAACAACACAGCCTCGGCGACATCTTCCACTTTCAAGACCATATTTTTCAAGCTAGTCATCTGTTCATGCATCTTCTCCACTTCTGCAGCCTCTTTCTCGAGCATATTACACATCAACGGCGTTGCCACAGCATAAGGCGACACACAATTCACTCGAATCCCATACCGCCCCAACTGCTTACTAGCCGATTTCATAAGTGCCACAACAGCATGCTTTGACATACAATAGTCCGTCTTTTGAGCCACTCCTTTTCTGCCAAAAACGCTAGCCGTACAAATTATGCTTCCTTTAACCTGTCCCTCTACCATAGCTCGTGCAGCATGCTTCACACATAATGCCATACCACGAACATTGACCGCAAATAATTGGTTAAATTGCTCAATGTCTAAGTCAAATACGGTTTGGACTGATTTATTAGCAATCCCAGCGTTGCTAAACATAATATCGAGCTGTCCATAGATCTTTACAGTTGAGTCCACCAAAGATTTTACTTGGGCTTCGTCAGTAACGTCACAATGAATGTAGGTGCATTGATGTGAGCCGATTGAAACTGCGACATTTTTGCCAAGGTCATCTTGTATGTCTGCTATTACCACCCCACAGGCACCATTTTGGGCAAATATACGAGCTGTGGCTTCACCAATGCCGCTAGCTCCTCCGGTGATTATAGCAACCTTCCCTTCTATTTTCATTACGACAATTATTTTATGGTATGGGAAGACCGATATGTATTTGCTCTTGTTATACACTAGCAACAAAAAAATGACTATATATCATAATCTTTTGTAGAAGTTCACGATTAAATGTATATATTAATTTCTGTAGGTTTGTCATTGTAAATCTTGTAGCCTGCAACAACACAACTTTTTTGTTATTTTCAAAATCCGTGTGTTCTTTTGGACTGATATGCAGAGACAGGTATTACTTGTGCCGTTTGTAGATTATTACAAAGCCAACCACATCATTAGAATCACAAAGGGAAGATTGTGTGTTCAACATGTAACATGTTGATACTCTATAATTCATATAACTACTCATAGTTGGTCTACAAATTGGCAGTGTGACTTAATAAGTATATATCTACTAAATGGGAGCAGTGACGGAGCTAGGATTTAGTTTATAGGTGGGCCGAAGAAATTATACACGTCAATAAGTGTTAAAAGAAACCGTTAAAACAAAATTAAGTGCAAAAAAATGCTTAAAACAAAATGTATCATCGATCTATTCCATCAAAATTGCCTAGCATATGTTGATTTCGTGGGATCAATTGCTTATGATAATTAGAAGTTGCTATATGTAAGTGTCATAAATGCACTATAATAAGTTGCTAATAACACTAATTTTCATGAAGAAATAATTAGGTGGGCCAAACTTATTCAAATAGTAGCAAAATACTAGTATAAGTATGCTTGTTTGCAAATTGTTTGGGTTGGGCCTTGGCCAACCCAAGCTCCAAGCTAGCTCCGTCTATGAATGGGAGCACTTTGAGTGTAAAGGAGACAGTTGATAGTAGGCCGCGATGAAGGTGGCTTTTTGGATATGAAAAAAAAGTTGACCCTCTGCGGGACAACTCCTTTCAAAAAGAGCCTCTACAGTAATTTTCGCTATATTTAATATGTATACATCAATGAGCTAGAGCTCTATATATGTACTAAGGGGGTGCTTGGTTGGGGGTAATGGGGGTTGGGGAATGGGAAAGGTAATGATTAAACATGCTTGTTTATGACTAGGGAATGCAATCATTGCTTAGTATGGGGTAATGAGGCATTACCCAGTAAATTGGGAGGTATGGTAATGATTACTCACCAGCAGTAGCCACCACCACCACCAACCACCACCACCAACAGCCACCACCACCACCACCAGCCGCCATCACCACCACCACCAGCCACCACCAGCCACCACCACCACCACCAGTAGCCACCACCACAACTACCAACCACCACCACTAACAGCCACCACCAGTAGCCACCACCACCACCACCCACCCACCCACCACCATTAGCATCCAGCACCACCACCACAACAAGCCACCACCACCACCACCAACCACCACCACCAGCCACCACCACCACCACCAGCCACCAGCCACCACAACCAGTAGCCACCACCAGCACTACCGACCACCACCACCACTAGCTACCACCACCACCAGTTACCAACACTAGCCACCACCCACCAGCACTAGCCACCACCAGCCACCACCACCAGCACTAGCCACCACCATCAGCCACAACCACCACCACTAGCCACCATCACCAGCAGCCGCCATCACCACCAATAACCACCACCACTAGCTACCACTACCACCACCACCACCACCACCAGCAGCCACCACCACCACCACCAGTAACCACCACCACTAGCTACCACTACCACCACCACCACCAGTCACCACCACCACCACCAGCCACCACCATCACCACCACCACCACCAGTCGCCACCACCACCAGCCACCATCACCTTAGAGGTTAATGAGTTTTTGTTAAACCAAGCACCATCAAAGATAATGATAATCTTCATTCCATTCCTTTGCATTCCCTTTGCATTCCCTTTCCCTTTCCCTTTCCCATTCCCCATTTTGAACCAAGCGCACCCTAAGTTTACTTGTCATCCAATTAAACAAACCCAAACCGACTTGGACATGCATTCCAATGCCATGCAAAGTGGTAAACCGAGTCCCTTTGTTTTCCTTGTTTTGCTTATTGGTCCTTTATCTATTATCTAATGATTATTTCGTTCAAGTAACATTTAGTTTAAACGATTAATAATAGCTTTTCACTTGGTTATCATTCTCCGTATAAATATGTGTGTCCCCATGGGCTCATGTGTATTCTAAACATAAGATGTTTGGCAGTTCGCGGGTTAACTAGAGAAGATGACTAGAGAAATTGGCTTGCAGAAGACTTAAACAAGGAAAGCTTGTATTACGTCTATAACTTATGTGATAGCTAAAGAAGATAGTACGAAGATAGCGTACAACTCAAAGCAATATGTTGTAGTCGATGTTACCGTTTTAGCAGAATTTTGAGAACCCCCAAAAATAAATTTTGCTTATTTATTTCGAGCACATCTTATGCCTATATCTTATATTGTCCAGAAGGGCGGATTAATGTAGTCTATCAATTACAGATAAGGCAAGGTTTTCTATTTCAAGATCATCGAAAGGAAATCAAATGGTAAAACCACCATCGATAACTAGAACATGGCCTGTGATATAACCAGACTCCCCCGCTGGCAAGGAACAGCACAGCCTTGGCGACATCTCCACTTTCAAGACCATATTTTTCAAACATGTCATCTGTTCATGCATCTTCTTGATTTTTGCGACCTCCTTGTCAAGCATGTTACACAT
>JARVZY010007958.1:0-21055 GCA_030686995.1 Artemisia argyi | reverse complement strand
GCACACCATCCCATGCAATCTCTTGTTTGTCTAAAATGCATGAAGAATCAGCATCAAAGACCTTTATCTTTCCTCTCAGATCACTCATCTCTGACAGACTTACTTTAACCATGAATGGCGATGCATATCTCATATATTTTATTTCCCATTTTTGATTGGACCATTTCTTGCTTGAAGCACCTATAAATCATTGATATGTCTGATGACATATGTTCTGTCGTTCTTCACATGCGTTGCAATAATCCTCCTATGTCTGCAATACTATTCAAGTTGCGAATGAATGATGGTTCTAGTAGAGTTGAAGAATGATCAAAAGAAAAATAGATAATGACCTTTCTCTACCCATGCTAGTGCCCATTGTTCGGAATACTCTGTATCATAAATCTTTATTGGCCATAGACTACTCCCTTAACTTATAATCAGAGAAATGATAAAATTTACAGTCAGTTAAACCAACGACAGAGTAATGCAGCAATTAGCAATACAACTGATTTACTTACATCAATTATGGGAAGCATGACAGCATACCCATGCTCCAGATGATGAAGGACGAACATTGCTGGAATTTCAGATTGGTTAGAATAAATATTGCTACAAAGTCCAAGTTAAAAAAAATTGCATGAAAGACAATATCCAAAACATACCTGGTATTGAATTTCAAGTCTGTCTCGGGTGTGTTCCGTAACACGCTGAGTATTGCAAGTTAAAAACAAAATACATGGAGAATGTTGTAATTATAATTATAATAAATACGGAGGAGTATACGGTTGAAGTAAAAAAGAGAGAATAGAAAGTTTGAAGAAGGTGGGTACTTACTACTCTTTCAGGAATCAAAAAGAGACATAAGCTAAAATCAGGAGCAAGCATTGCCATAAGAGTCTACAAATCAAATTTAACAACTAACTAATTACAGTAATATATAATGAAAGCATGTATGTTGCTTTGCTTTGGATAACAATTAATTAAAAGAACATGCCAGCATATAAGAGAAAAGTTGGAACAAAACAGAAAAAGCAACGGATGTAACTCAACACTTACTTCATCATTAGTAGCATGTGACTATGGCAGAGGCATGTCCAATATTGTGTTGCACTCGTTGTCCCAAACAAATTAAAGGATAATATAATGGATATGAGCATTTTGTTCAGTGATCTTCTTTTAGATGATGGGCGATGCCCTTTTTTGTGTAGATATGGCTCCATAGTCGCAGGTATGTTGCTGCAGCTATTTAAAAAATGTTAAACTAACTAAAGATTTAAGATGTTAAGTAGGATGTCTTCGATGTCAACTTTCAGGCGCAGGGGCAAATGGTGACAATGGGGTCTGTGAGGATAGAGATACTATAGTTAATGTTGCAAAAGAATGTTTATTACCTACTGCAAAAGCAGATCCAAAAGGTGCTCATGTGTGGAGCAATCTTGCTAATGCATATTACATGGCTGGTGATCATCAGATTCATCACCACTCTGGAAAGTGTTTGGAGAAGGTGATTATCGACCCATTATTTATAAAATGGAACCTTAATTGAGTCCTTTTTAATATGACACAACTTCAGTTGACCTGTTTACATGAATGGATCAAAATGGGCACCTTTAGCTATGATGCTCTCCTATTATGAACCCCTTATACTCTAAGGCTTTATATGATACATCAGACAATGCAACCATGCCTTAAATTCATCAAGTCTTAGATTCCCTCCTACTTTGTATTGTTTCTCTTAAGCTATCATTCCTATCAAACACACTTAGGATGTGGCCTGGATAACTTTGACAAATGGGAGTTCTAAAATATTAGATCCAAAACTCTTTTGTGTGAATCTGTGATGGTTTTTGATATAAGTAGCAAAAAGAAGAGGTGATGAAGATAATGTGCCTGTGTGGGAATGTTATTTGGGTCTGCACCGAGATTCTCAAGAACGCGAGTTGCTACACCTTCACCCTCTGATCCAATATAATTATGACCTGAAACATCAAGTAGTGGTGTTAATTAAGTTATCACTTATCTATTTATTGGTTCACCGACATACACAGTGTTTGGACAAGGGGTTACCTAGCTGTCGGGCCTCCTCTAGTGACAGTTCAAGTACGTGCTTTGCACGAGGTGTGTATGGAATCTCAGTAGCTAATCTGTACCTGAGTTCACTGGAATCCACCGCATGAGATGCACCATCTGTGATAACAACACGAATATTTTCAACTGGGAATCCAATCAAAGAACCCCTGAGCATGCACACATATATTAGTCTAATATAGTGTATTTAATTAGTGTAAGTATTATATAGTTGATCATATCAAGCCAATAAACTATATCTATTACTTGGTGAGCCCTGAATTTTTCATTTGCATTACGGCAAGCCAATAAACTCTAATCGAATGCTCAAACGTATGTACAAACTACAAACACATTGAGATTGATTTTCACCAGTAGTGTAATTACCATTTGAGTCAACTGTCTTGATATCTCCACAAACATGGGTTTTTGTTTTATTTACCATCAAATCAATTCCTAAAACATGCTCCTGATGATCACATGGAATACCATTAATATCTAAGCCCATCTCCTCTTAATTGGACCATAAAAGAGCAGCCTTGGTCATGAATATGAACAAATTATGTGCCTTAGCACTAGAATAGAAGGTTTACAGAAACGCACCTAATTCAAAATAGATCCACACAACTTCCAATTCATCTGGCATATTGTGATTAAAAGTAGCATCTATATCCTAATTTCATATTCTTTAATTCTGACCTATATTGTAACTAAATGACTCTTTTACACATCCTTATACCACTAATTAAATAATTTAAATAAAACCCAAGCATACACTTAACTGGCCCATATAACAGCAGTAGATGTTATAGCATTACATAAGTAAAAAAAATTAATGACGGATAAATTTGCTGGATCCAAAGCGGTAGAGTAGAGGAAATCATACCAAAACTGCAGTATGTACCAAGTATCATAGTACCGAGTGTAAATATTTTGTTCATCTTTGATTAAGTTATCTAGAATATCGAGACTGAAACAGGGACTTCTAGGTTAAAACACAATGATTTGAACACCAAGCCACTTACATTACATGTAGCAAAGACCCAATTAAGTGAATGATTCTCACAACCTCACTGGTTCCACCTCTGCTCTATATATAGCTAAACTGTCGAACACCATATTACATGTAGCAAAGACCCAATCACGTGACCGATTTTCACAACCTCATGAGTTCCACCTCTGCTCTTTACCTAAACTGTCCGCGACAACTATGTGTGATTTTAAGAGTGCTGGTTTTTTTTCTATGTAAACTTACTTCCTACACCTGTAGTGCGCTAGGGACCAAAAATTGAGCGGTTCAACAAAGAGAATGTAACTTTCCGTAATATGGTAACCTCAATGCTTGAAGAATACCCGAATATCTAGGTCAATGGTTACAAATTTGATGACTAAGCAAGTTAAAAAATTACAACACTTAAATCCATGTATCCAACAATTAAAACAAATTCTAATCAAAATGATACATTCTATGCGACAAAATGATACATACTATGCAATAGCAAATATTCACTTAAATTCTTTGTTCAACTACTCATGCTTATAGTTTGGCAGTTGATTCAACCAACAGTCCCAACATCAACGTTATATTGACATATAAAAGATAAATTCAAGAGGATCATCTACGATAATGCAAGAGACTTGGTGGGAAATTTTCTCTCTCTCAAATATTTAGCCATGCATATTTTCTAACTATATCAAATGTTGCCTCATATTTAACTTATCTAGGATAAAGAAAGAGACTTGGTTGAAAATTTGAACTATCAGTTGACTCCTTTATTATGAATGAACCATACCAAAAATGAGCACACAACAGATGTTGAATAATAAATTAAGATGGAAGAGAAACATACAATTTCAGTCAAATGGTATTAGTAACTGTTTGAATGTACCCCAACGACAATACGGCCACCGATTGTTACTTCCTATATATAGATCCTTAAACAATTTTAGTCATTAAGCTTTGCTTATTTCAATACTAATGGATTAAAATCAAATAGTCAAAATACCATTCACTGAAGTAAATACCACACAAATTTTAGCAAACTAAAGTAGTGCAGATTGGAAATAGTGAGCGTCTAAAATACTAACGGATATCACCTCCAATTAAACGACATGTAGATGTGAAACGATTAGTGGGAGCAGAATTTGAGCCGGAAGCATATGTAACAGCCCTTGCAGGAAAACCCTTGTTACCATTGTCACCTTGATAGATCGAACAGATGGGAACTACACAACATATAACGGTAACATTATAAATCCACCGACATGTAAATCAGAAACTAAAATTTTTACACAAATCAATATAGTCGCCAACATACCTGCCACCGATCTACGTGGACTGTCATTGTCTGAACCCGTGTCATTATGAGCGGTACCGCCACACAAATTCACACCTGTCAAATTATGGGAACGACATATGGCAAAGAGTATCGGATTCTGAACGAACTCCTAAACTTTTGTCTAAATATTCTTGAGCATCATGTGACCCTGTCTTCCGCTTATCAACTGCTAAAATGGTAGGTGCATACTGCCCCCTGTAATGACCGTGCTCCCGGGGATCCGGTACTCAAACATAAGTCGTTCCAGCTATAGCTAAGTTACCTAAGAACAAAAAGCATTAAAACATATCGTGAACGTACAGAAATATACATTTTAACCATTAAATATTAACCAAGAATAAGATAAAATGTAAAGAAACTTTGATTCTAGAAAAAATGTGCATACCATCAGCAGCATGCTCACAAACGACACACGCACATTGTCTATTGTACCTTTCATTCTTTTCGTACCTCTGATGATAATGCTTTCTTGAACACTATCATTGGAACCGCACATAGAAGAAAACCATTGATAGTGATCCACATCAAATACTTTTCTTTTCCTCTCATTCAATAACAATTTTGCACACAAATATAACAATTTTATATAGAAACGATCACATTTTGAAAAAAACATTTAAGGTGTTTTTGTTGCTACAAACTGTCCCAAACGGAACACAAACCACCTTTATATGACTCAGATGTACAAAAAAAGTACAATATAATAGTTAATATAATGAAATAATTGAGACTGACATGCATAGCTTTAATAGCCTTGCCACTAAAGCCGCCTCCAACTCTTCTTGTAATGACCCAAACATTATGTCCAGGAATGTTAAGACACAGTGAAATTACACTTTGTGCATACTCAAGGACTTCAATGGAACTATAGACCACCATGCAGTTATCTTCATCCGGGATAGCTAAAGCAGTTTGTGTTTATATATAGAAATACTTCTGTGATGGAAGTCTAAACTGCATAACAACTAAAAGTTAACAAAATAACGACTTAAAAAAATACCAGATTCAGCCATTCCCTTTGCAAAATCACCAACTTGTGATGGATATAACATTGACGGGACTTCAAAAATGCTTGATCTCTTGACTGCCTGTTCAACAATTAATATGGGTGGTTCCAAATCTTCAGTGTTATAGTCAATAATGACTTCAGCTATGCACATTATCAAGAATTATACGCGATATATTTTTTACACGAGTTAAATTACCGCAAATGCTATACGCTGGCCAGCACACTCAGTAAGATCATTGGCAAATAGAGTTTCAGCATTATAGTCAATAATAAAATATTGTTCCCTACAAGGTGGACAATAGTTCGAAGTACAATCATGGGATTTGCATGAGCTAACTTTGCAACCATCCTTCCAAGATACTTTAGGTTTTCCTCTACTAGCCGTTAACTGTATCGAAATTTTGCTTCTCTTTTAAATTTTATTGTCTGCACAACTGTCGTTAGGGTGGGTGGTTGAACATACTATCATGTAACACTTTTCATCTATAATAATACAAATGTACATTAAGGTGGCGATATGATTAAAAGATGAATCAATTTCATGATAGCAGACAGAAAGTTCCACAATCAACATATTGCTTCCACCTTATGCCGATACACGATTTTATCAACAAATAGCATAGAACTATTAATAATATGGATTATGAGATGTACTTACTCTCGAGTTTCTCTATCAAAGTGGATTACTTTAACAATGAGCCACTAATCTTTGTGGGCATCCTCCAGTGTTACCCTAGTAGCAACATGGCAAAGTTATATTTACATGTTACAGTCATCTTACATTAAGCATAATAATTTTTTTAAAAAGGAGAAACAATTAAAAGGCAAATGGTAGCAAACCAACTGGAAAAGATGAATTGTAAAGAATATGGTACATACTTGTTCCCCCTTTAAGCTTGTAAGATGATCAAGGTGGTTACAAAGAGAAGGAGAAAAAATTGGAACATATGCGGATCGGCTTTCATTACCTTCTACAATATAAAAAACCTCATGAGCTTTTGATAATTGATATATTAGGGTTTTGAGAAAAATAAACCCAAAAACACAAACACAAATCAAATGGACAAATAAAATATACAACCTTGTATGCACCATGGTATTCTCAATCCTGCACACACAAAAGAAAGATCAACGTTAGAGAATTGAGGGAAAAAAAAAGGCTGAGGAAAAGATGAAATTAGGGTTTGGAAAAAAAGAGTATTATGAATGACTGAGATTTCTTTTTACGTAATTGGGCTAATTATTGGAATTAGTGGGTTATGTTTGTTTGGAAAGGTTTATAGGTTTTTGTTTGGAAACTATAAACCAAAAAACAGTCTTGATCTAGTGTTAGCATGGTTGTTAGAACTGGTCTTTAGTGGTCTTGAGTTCGAATCATTGCAGTGATTTTTTGGAATTAAAAATTTACATCCGGATTTCATCAAAAAAATTGCCTACGTTGACATCATTAAAAAAATTGCTTACATGGCGACAATGTGATGACATGGCAGATAATGAATTACTGGGCAATGAGGTGGCGTTTACGTGGCATTATCTACGTGTAACGCCTCCTGTTATATATATATATATATATATATATATATATATATATATATATATATATATATATATATATATATATATATATATACATATATATAATATATATATGTATACATATATATATATATATATATACATATATATATATATACATATATATATTATATATATGTATACATATATATATATATATATATATATATATATATACATATATATATGTATACATATATATATGTATACATATATATATATGTATACATATATATATATACATATATATATATATATATATATATATATATACATATATATATACATATATATATATATATATACATAAATATATATATATATATATATATATATATATATATATATATATATATATATATATATATATATATATATATATATATATATATATATATATAGTGTATCTTTATTTTCAGAACCCTGTTAAGTGCGGGAACTGCGAGAACTCTAATTTTGCATTAGAAAACATGCATGTTCATATAAAACATGTATGTTTTCTTACATACACCTTAATACACATACATGCATAACATACATGTTCATATAAAAACCTGTTAAGTGCAACAAATCAAATCAAAATGGTTTTATTTTTAGAACCCTGTTAAGTGCGGGAACTGCGAGAACTCCAATTATGCATTAGAAAGCATGCATGTTCATATAAAACATGTATGTTTTCTTACATACACCTTAATACGCAGGCATGTGTATTAAGGTGTATGTAAAAAACATACATGTTTTATATGAACATGCATGTTTTCTAATGCAAAATTGGAGTTCTCGCAGTTCCCGCACTTAACAGGGTTCTGAAAATAAAGCTCCCCTATATATATATATATATATATATATATATATATATATATATATATATATATATATATATATATATATGTTAATGCATTTTAATTTTATGTGTGTTTTTTTATTGATGTAGCTCACATGTGTGAATTGATTAAAGAAAATGTACACGAGCATGTATATAAAGCAACATTTAAATGGTTAAATAATACTTTTTAGCATGATTAGTTTATATAAGCATGTAACTTGAATAATGAATATATAAGAAAAAGTATATAATTTTTTCTCAAACCCATTTGTAAATTAAAAAAAAATTAAGTTTAAGACATAATAGTGGAGTCCAAAGGTTTTAGGAATTATTAATAGTATGTTAATTAATATTCATTTAGTTAGCTATTTAGAATTGAGTTTATTGATAAAATTTATTAATATTAGTTAGACTTCAATCTTAATTTTCAATAAAATTAGTTGTACAATAAAATGAGATGAAGCTAAAAAGGTTTGTAATGATTTTTATACAGTTTATGTGGCATTATTATATATACATTATTACACAAACTTTAACTTACAAACTTAATAAAGAAAATATTTAACGCACATTAAACTATGACCAATTAAATAGACCCCGTGTGCTTCATATTACCATGCCAAAACCATCTAATAGACAAATATTGTAGGGCTAAGTAATAGACTAAAAGAAACAAAGCTATTTTTTTATCATGCAAATAAGTAATATGCCAAAAGAAACAAAGCCATCACAACTTAATAACCAAAAGCCCATATATAGAATACAACACCATAAAACCAAAACAACATCAAACACTTTTAAATTTTTATGCAAGAAAGTTGAAACATTTCATACAACATACTAAACAATAATTAAGTATACACTCGCCAATATACAAAAAGAATACACGATTAACAATTAGATTTTTAGCCCGTGCGTAGCACGGGTTTTGCCTGCCTCGTACTATAAGATAAGATTTAGTCCCTAAATTAAATGTGGAGGCGTCATGATTGCATAGGGTACAAGCTAGCTAATGCTTGGAATTCAATGCAGCCTCATAATAACTATACAATCGTGAAAGGAGATGAAGCGCAAGGGTTGCCCGAATTAATCATATGGTATTTAGTATAGAATTAAAAGTCGGTTAGATGAAGTGCAAGGGTTGCGAAAGGTTGCAAGAATAATTAATGATTTAAACTAATTCATGCCTATATAAACTGGCCAAAATCACATTTAGTATGTACATTTGAAGATGATTCACGCATCTTAAAGATCTTTAATTGTTGGTAGCGGTTTGTAAATTCTCTTTTGCAATATTTTGGAGATGATTCACACATCTTTTAGATCTTCGTAATTAACTCGATATTTTTTTTCTTAATTTAGTTATCATACGCAGGTACAATGAAAATCACACAAGATAATGCATGCTCAGATAAATGGAACCAAAGACTGGGATACCAACTATTTTCTGTATTTCTTACATATTTAGGTGATTGTTATAGATAAGCATATATATATATATATATATATATATATATATATATATATATATATATATATATATATATATATATATATATATATGTGTGTGTGTGTGTGTGTGTGTGTGTGTGTGTGTGTGTGTGTGTGTGTGTGTGTGTGTGTATGTATGTATTATGTTAATGCATTTTCATATACAAGTAATTTATGTGCGTTTTCTATTGATGTAGCTCACATGTGCGAATTGATTCAAGAAAATGTGGACGAGCATGTATGTAAAGCAACATTTAAATGGTTAAATGATACTTTTTAGCATGATTAGTTTATGTAAGTAGTTGCTTTCGAATGCTTTTTGAGAAATATTATAATGAATTTATCGTGTGCAATTGAGTTATTATTGAAAAGAAGAAGGTCCGCGCATCACAAAATATTTTCTTTTTATGTATGTAGAATCATTAGTGAGAAACTAATATTTATGCCCATTAAATGAGTTTGCCATAATAGCAAGATACGACATATTAAAATATCACATTGAGTAATGAATAGAAAGGAAAAAAAATACATAATTTGAGTTTTAAATATAAGCAAAAGTTCAAACTTTTATCGAATAATAAAACCGGTGCATTTAATGTGAAGTATATACAACATCGAGATGGAATTGCAAGGTTTGCCGGAATTGATCACATTATATTTAGTAATTAATATAGAATTAAAAGTCTGTTATGGATTGAGATGAAGTTGAAAAGGTTACAAGAATAATTGATGATTTAACTTAATGCAATATATCTCTATATTATATATAACAGGAGGCGTTACACGTAAATAATGCCACGTAAACGCCACCTCATTGCCCAGTAATTCATTATCAGCCATGTCATCACATTTTGTCCATGTCATCACATAAGCCACGAATTAATGTATTATAAAATCCGGATTAATTTTTTTTTAAAAAAAAGCAGCTAAGTAGTTTCGAACTTGGGACGTTTTGTAAATTAGGCAACATGCTAACCACTAGAGCAATACTATTTTTTGATTAGATCATGCAAAGCCAAATCTATAAAGTTAAAAAAAAATGACAGTTATAAAACATATTATTTAGAACCCGGCCCAACTCATCCATATCATTCTGCGTACCTATCCATTATGCAACCCTAAAACATAACACACAAATCTAAACCCTCCAGACGTGTTTTTATTCACGATTGGTTAGGAGAAAGAGGCGAGTTATAAAATCTAGGTTATTATTGCTAAAAGTCACGTTTTGTTGATGTTTGAGCTTATTTTAACACAAGTTCATGGCTTAACCTTAAGTTTTGCTGCTGATAAACAAGGCGTCAATGTAGTTTTTGATGAACTTTTTTTATTGAATGTTGCTAATCTGTTTTGTATCTGATATGTATTACGATCATTTATGTTGCAGGCGGTGTTATATCAACTTTATCAGGAAAATATTGAAAAGGAGCCATAGGGTCAAGAGGAAACCACAAAAGCTTATGATTTTATGCTCAGTTATGTTGGTATGTTAATCTATCAGTTGTTTATGCAAAAATATATAACCCCGTGTCTTTCTGCTGATGTTTGTTTATTTGTGTGTGAGCAGGATATGACATTGCTTCTGAGCCTGTGTGGACCGAGTATATAAACTTCTTAAAATCTTTACCGGTTAGTAACCTTTTACACAAAATCCTTACTTTTATTAAGTGTCTCGAATATGATGGAGCAGGTTCAAAACCTACAGGAATAATAACATGATGCTTGCTGTACGAAAAGTATACCAAAGACTTCGGGGATATATTTTAGTGACAACCTATATTTATTATGTATAAGACTAGAAAGTTTGTGGGGAAACCCATCCCAACCCCTACCTGTTTGAACACGAATATGTTGATGAAATTAATTGGGACCTGCTTGCTATTACACCATTTGGTTCTGTTCTATCAATAAAACTAAAAAAAATAACACAATCTATTAATCGTATGTACATTAATCAATAATTGTTTTTAATTTGCAGGTGATCTTTGATATGCTTACGGCTCTAAATTTATACTCATATGGCAGGACAATGCTATAGCTTATAATCTTAGGGTGAAGGTGGATCAGACGGTGCTCTTGCTATTGGATGTGCAGATAACCTGTTTATGCTGGACTGCATTCTATGTTGCCATCTAGAATTTTACTCCTATCTTTATTTAGAAAACATATTACTCGGTATTACATTTATGGTAATATTCATATAACAAAACATATTACTCCATATTACATTTATGGTAATATTCATATATTTACATAGCCTAATGTATATGGTTTGACTAAGCTACATGGCATGAAAAAAGTGGCTCTATAGAATCGGCTATCAAACTATGTTGAACTGGAGGAATCCCGAGGGGCAATTCAGCTAGCCAAAAAACTATATGAAGGCCTTTTAGGAGATGGTGTCAATGCAACAACGTTATCACATATACAGCTAGCTTCTTTATGTTTACTTTTTTCATTGAAAGAGAGTCTAAATTCCATTTGCTCACTATTTTTTATTATTTATAATCAATACAATACATTTGTTAACAAGCAGTATATTCGATTCTTAAGAAGAAGGTGTGGTCAAATTGGAGGCTCAAGTAAATTCACGTTGGTTGCCGCAATCTGTTCTAAAAAAGAAGCATATACAGTTACATTCCATAATAGGTCATCCAATTTTCATGCCTATTTCTCTAACGTCAGACAATTTTCGAGTTTACTCTTTTGTTTATGTATGCAAAGTGATCCATTTTTGCCACATATGTCCACGGGTATACTATAGTGAACAACGATAAGCTGCTCAACGATGATCCCTACAATGGTTTGAGGCAACCGAGGGCAACTGGGCATTTGAGAAGGACGGGTTAAGGTGGTCAGATTCGAGTTTATCAGGAAAGTGCAGCGATCCATGGCCAAGAAAGGTAGCAAGTCATTTGGGTATTGCCAATAAAAGTAGCCACATCAATGGTGGTTCCATTAATAATGTAAAGTTCTCTATTGAGAGACGGAGCCTGTTTAAACTTTTATTAATATTCTGAAATGGTTTATTTGTGAACTCAAGGCATTCGGTAAAATTAATGGTTGATTGGAGACACCAATCCGAGCGAGGACCTCCATATCGTTCAATTCATTCCTTTTCTTTGTTTTATTCTCCTCTTATCTCCTGACCATCTGCAACCTTTCTTCGAGTAAGTATGTTCTTTATCTCTTAGCTTACTTGCTTTATCATACGCACAACATACTCATAAATATTGCAACGTATCTTTGTAAATGGAAATTTTTTATGAATCTATTCTACACACATCAGATACATAGCCTTGAGAGGATTGTCACGGCTGCTCTTTTTACGCCATATACCGCAAGCTAGAGATATTAGCTTTACCTCAGGTCATATTTTTTTAGCGTTTTTGTTGTTTTTCTCATTCACATCAGAATTTATTGAATTCTCTTAAAATGGTAGTTTGGTGGATATATTCATTCACTTACTTTTTATAATCCTCATTTATTTTATATCTAAACGAGGGGCATAATAAGACAATCAGGTTATGTTATTGTTATTTGTAATATTCAGTTTATATAGAATACTTTTCAAGTATAATTTTGAAAAACAGTGAAGCAAAACTCAATGGTTGCAGGAGATAATCTTCGCAATGTCGAGTCGGAAACCCATGTTACAAAAAAAAAAAAAAAAAAAAAAAAAAAAAAATCTTCGGACGTGCTTTTTCTTTCATCGCAGCTTACTATGAAAGTGATTGTTTGAAAGTTTACCAATATTCCGTTAGTTTGGTTGCGGTTGTGTCAGTACCGAAAATACTATGCTTCCAGCAAGCAAAAACCAATGAGGTAATTAAGCTATTGTTTTCTCACTGATTTTATTAACTTCCACAAACTTGATTTAATGAATGGAATTTTGTCAAAACAAAACTGTAGGAGATAAGTGCATACCCCGTCAAGGCCTTCCAGATCCCTAAGTAGCATGACGTGTATAGTTAAACGAGGACATCTTGAGGTATGCTTACTTGCTGATTCGGTAAGTGCTTATCTTCTTCCGTAAATACGCTTATTCTCAAACATAATAAAGAAAAACAAATTGTTACATTTACATAGCCTAATGTATATGGTTTGACTAAGCTACATGGCATGAAAAAAGTGGCTCTATAGAATCGGCTATCAAAGTATGTTGAACTGGAGGAATCCCGAGGGGCAATTCAGCTAGCCAAAAAACTATATGAAGGCCTTTTAGGAGATGGTGTCAATGCAACAACGTTATCACATATACAGCTAGCTTCTTTATGTTTACTTTTTTCATTGAAAGAGAGTCTAAATTCCATTTGCTCACTATTTTTTATTATTTATAATCAATACAATACATTTGTTAACATGCAGTATATTCAATTCTTAAGAAGAAGGTGTGGTCAAATTGGAGGCTCAAGTAAATTCACGTTGGTTGCCGCAATCTCTTCTAAAAAAGAAGCATATACAGTTACATTCCATAATAGGTCATCCAATTTTCATGCCTATTTCTCTAACGTCAGACAATTTTCGCGTTTACTCTTTTGTTTATGTATGCAAAGTGATCCATTTTTGCCACATATGTCCACGGGTATACTATAGTGAACAACGATAAGCTGCTCAACGATGATCCCTACAATGGTTTGAGGCAACCGAGGGCAACTGCGCATTTGAGAAGGACGGGTTAAGGCGGTCAGATTCGAGTTTATCAGGAAAGTGCAGCGATCCATGGCCAAGAAAGGTAGCAAGTCATTTGGGTATTGCCAATAAAAGTATAATTTTGAAAAACAGTGAAGCAAAACTCAATGGTTGCAGGAGATAATCTTCGGACGTGCTTTTTCTTTCATCGCAGCTTACTATGAAAGTGATTGTTTGAAAGGTTACCAATATTCCGTTTGTTTGGTTGCAGATGTCTTAGTACCGAAAATACTATGCTTCCAGCAAGCAAAAACCAATGAGGTAATTAAGCTATTGTTTTCCCACTGATTTGATTAACTTCCACAAACTTGATTTAATGAATGGAATTTTGTCAAAACAAAACTGTAGGAGATAAGTGCATACCCCGTCAAGGCCTTCCAGATCCCTAAGTAGCATGACGTGTATAGTTAAACGAGGACATCTTGAGGTATGCTTACTTGCTGATTCGGTAAGTGCTTATCTTCTTCCGTAAATACGCTTATTCTCAAACATAATAAAGAAAACCAAATTGTTACGTGTTGGATTTTTATCCGGTTAGTCATTTTAAAGTAAGTTCTTATTTGCTTATTATTTTTTTAAAGAAAATTGGATTACGTGTTTCGATAACACCTTCAGTAACAGGTTGCAGCAACAGTAACTATATATCTACTGGTCAGCGGCTGTAGGGAAAGATAGTGTCAGTGATTCACTGAACAAGTTCAATAGTGATTCGTCCAAATATTTAACGTCCCATTGTGACAACCTTCACCATAACCTTTTATTGAGTCAAAGAAAGGTCATTGCAACATATTACGCATGCAGTTTTTGAAGTTGGAAAGACTTTAATAGGAAGGGGAAAAGGGTGATTAGAGGAACAAGCATAGTCTATCACAAGAGTTTAGCTATGACATTATTCTTAGCTTTTTTTTCATGGTGAAGTGCAGGTACTTTTGAGGCTTTGGTGATAATAAAGATCTGTACTATTTTTTTAAAGAGATTATGTTCAGGATTTTGATTTTGGATGCTTAGATCTCTTTCTAATGTCGTGCTTGGAGGTTTATAGTGTATGGCTATGTTTGGCAAAAGTAGCTGTGAGTAGTAGCAGTGAGCAGTAGAGCTGTGAGCAGTAGCCACAGTCTTGCTCACCGCTCACAGCTTCATAAAGAAGCATTGGAAAAATGAGCTTTCCTAAAAAAATAGCAAAGCTCACAGCTCTCATGCCAAACGAACACTAAAAATCAAAAAGCTCATTCTCACCGCTCATCGCCCCAAAAAGCTCCAAAAAGCTTTGCGCCAAACATAGCCTATATATACTTAAAGCTGTAATTTCTCTTCACCTGATTCCTAACATTAGTTACATACAAAAAGCTTCAAGCATAAAGGGATGTTGTTGGTCTGAGATAGCACAATACAGGCTTTATGTCTATTATTTGTACATGTTGGGGATGTTGGACTTATGGGTGTATGCTTTGTTACAGGGCTGATGAATGGGAATAAGCAAATGGGCTTGGAAGGGAACAATGAAGGTGGTAAGCAGTGGAGAAGAGTGTATTATCAGACTTGAACATAAGATAACAGGTGATTATGTCTATGCTTTTATTGTTTACTTCATTTATGGATTTTTATTGTTTACTGCATTTATAGATTTTTACTAGATCAGGCTTTGTGTAACACTATAAATATATAAGAAAGGTTTGATTCAGATGACCATATCATTATCATATCCGGACTATCGGTATGACCTCATATTTCTTAATATGTCATTCTCTTCCGTCTCCCTTTAATTTGTTTCTTACTATGATGTAACAAAATGAGGGAAATGCTTACAATCGATTGTTTTTTGAAGAATCCAGATGAGCCAATGTCCGCTCCTCAAGATTCAGTTCAACGTGTGCAAACAAGGATCATTAGGGTTGCACCTGAGAACAAGAAACAAGGTCCTACATGAGAAGTTATAATATCCTCGAATCAAATTGGATGTGTCCTTGGCAAGGGTGGTGCATTTATATCAGAGATGAGGAAGTCAACTGAGGCTTATATTTGTATATTGGGAAAGGATCAAACCCCATAATATGCTGCCCGAAATGAATAAGTAGTTCAGATATTGTGTACACTTTTGAGTCAGCAAAGTATATTATTTTGATATGGACACCGATGGCTGCACCGTTTTCATTTTTCCTCAAATTGGATTGATTAATTTAGATATTTGCAAATGGACGAAATATAAGTTTTAGTTACTATATGCGGCATGCAAACACTGAAGTTTTCAAGCTCATTAGATCACTTCTAAACGCGTATGTGCAAAGTTATCTTGCTCTTAGAAATGCAAGTGCTTTTCTTAGGTAATCCTATGTTTATGTATCATATATTAGGTAATCCTATGTTTATGTATCATGATACTTGGGTAATCCTATGTTTATGTGTCATGATACTTGGAGACTTGAAATTTCAGAGTGAAAAGAGTTGTATGAAATTATGATTTTATCATAAAGCAACTAAAACTTTTGGCACATTAAAAATCATTTTTTTTATATTATTCAGTTGATAGAGAATTCAATAAGTTCATGTTACTACCAATCAAATAGCCCTTTGCAATCTCTTATTGCTTAAACCACCTCTACCTGTATTCACACTAATCTGCAACATGTACACATCTACATATATATAGTATTTTCCAATTTATAATTGGCAAACATGTTCATACTCACTGATGTTAATGTATTCCACATGCTTGCAGGTCTATCTACCTGATACGGAGGTGATAAAGAATCCCGAGGTATAATCATATCTACTCATACATGGTAGCTTTAACCAGATTAGGAAAAAATAAAATAAAAATAATAAGAATAACATGTTAGATTTTTTTTTAAAAAATAAGCATATGTGCATATGTTGATTGACTGTAATAGTCAAATCTCATGATGTGTGGGTGCTTGGCAAATTCAGACTTTTTAGGGAAAAAAAAGAAAAAAAATAACCGGTTATGGCAATTTAGTTTCTGCTGGCTGTATGGATGTACTGCACGTACAGTTGTACATAAGCACACTTATGCCTCACTTTTGTGCATTAAACTTACGCAGTCAACACCTCTGTAACAAACAAGAATTTTAAAACAATTTTTATGCACAAAAATGAACAATCACACTGCCAATTTTTTGCATAAAAACAATAACCTAAAACAGCTATAAAGAACACTTTTCTGAACAGAATTTCAGCCAAGAAACAACCCTTTAAAGTCCTTTTTACGCTACACGAAAATTTCAGTACACAAACAACAATTTAAGCCTCATTTTTGTGCATAAAACTTATGCAGCCAAACATCCCTTTAAAGTTAACTTTACTGCATAAAATTTCAGCATTAAAACGGCCCCTTTAGAAATAATTTTACACACAAAATGACATAAAAAGTTCTGCTACTATTAGACGATCGAAAGAAAAGAAACTCGAAGTAAGGCAAACACATGGTAGTATCAAATATAATCTGAAATCGTATAAGCTCAAAAGCAAACGACCTGTAATAATAGATAAAAATATGAGCTTTCGTTTAGCAAGGATTGTTGGCCCAGGTGTTTTCTTTCTCTTTCTCTCTTACTCTCTCGGTATTATAGATGTCACAATAATAGTTGGGTTAATTGGGTAACGGGTTGAAACTGTTTGGGTGACGAAAAATACCTTTTCCCCAAAATACTAAAAAAGTAAATATAAACATTTTGGGAGATTAAAGGTCTTGAAAAACCACTATTTGGAATTATGTCAAGGTTTCTACAAGGCCTTTAGGTTGCAACCATCTGTGGATACAGTTAAATGTTATTCTCATCTTTCAAATGACATGGTTATTTCATGCTTAAATGTCATACAAAAATTATTATACCTTTGCGCCAAAGTGCAATATGCATTTTCAACAAGCACTCCTAAACACCCCTTTAATGTTAGGCGCAACAAGTTGTTTATCTATATATTTCACCTTTTGTCTCGGTAAAGAATCCAATTTAAGGAGTACAAGATTAGTCATGATATTAGCTTATGACACGTCAAACTAACTCTTTTGCATATTGGATACATTTTCGACCTGTTGGACCAGTCAATAACATCCATAAACGACATGCAATTATATACGTTTTGATTACCTGTACTTAGATTTTAGTGAATGACATTCATGCAACACCTTCTTTGTAATTCTTATAACATTTCGGGGGGGGGGGGGTAAATTTTTTTTAATATGAGCGTTGGAATTTTCTATTGAAGACGGTTGTAGACTTCTTAAATTGTGATGGAACAAATATGTAGTTACTACTATAAAGTTTGAAAACTTTCTTTTGTGTTAAAGATTGTAAATATATAACATATATTTTCTTCTTGTGGATAATATATTAACTTTTATTTCTTCCAATCAAATAATATTTAATTGCATGTTATTAATACATTCAATAAATAACTTGATAAATAATTGGCTTATCTTTATGTAAATGTTACTAAACGAATTTCATAAAACAAGTCCACCCAATAAACAGATTTAAAAAACAATTTTTTTTTATAATAAACAAATTGGAAAAACCATTATTTAAACAAAAAAAAAAAAAAAAAAAAAAAAAAAAAAGCAAAAATCACAAGTCATACCCGCCTATCGAACGGGTAATAAAAAATAGTTAATTGTATGTTGTTAATATGTTCAATAAACAATTGATTTACCTTTACTTAAATGTTACTAAACGACATTCATAAAACTATCCCGTCCAATAAAAAATTTTAAAAAACAACATTTCTACAATAAACAAATCTAAAAAACTAATAATTAACCAACAAAATATTAAAACGATAATCACAAGTCATACCCACTCAATATATATAGGATAGCGCAAGTATCATTAGCACTATACCTTAGTATTCGAGCTTATTGGACTAGAATCAAGGAACCTACCTTGATCACATTCAATTAAAGATTCAAGTAGTTGTTTTATCTGCATCAACTATTTTTTTAGACCAAGTTATGCCAGCCCGATGAAAGTACGAGTCATGCCTGTCTCTTTATTATTACATACGTTATAACTATTAAAGATCACTGCTATCCGTACATGACTAAGTTAAAATGTAAATTATAAGTCATGCCCGCCCATCGGGCGGGCTTAGAAACTAGTATATATATATATATATATATATATATATATATATATATATATATATATATATATATATATATATATATACATATATATATATATATATATATATATATATATATATATTATGTTAATGCATTTTCATATACAAGTAATTTATGTGTGTTTTCTATTGATGTAGCTCACATGTGCGAATTGTTTCAAGAAAATATGCACGAGCATATATGTAAATCAACATTTAAATGGTTAAATGATACTTTTTAGCGTTATTAGTTTATGTAAGCATGCAACTTAAATAAAGAATATAAAAGAAAAAGTACATAATTTTAGCTCGAACCCATTTGTAAATTAAAAAAATTAAGTTTAAGACATAATAGTGGAGTCCAAAGGTTTTAGGAATTATTAATAGTGTGTTAATTAATATTCATTTGGTTAGCTATTTAGAATTGAGTTTATTGATAAAATTTATTAATATTAGTTAGAAATCAATGTTAATTTTCAATGAAATTAGTTGTACAATAAAATGAGATGAAGCTAAAAAGGTTTGTAACGATTTTTATACAGTTTATGTGGCATTATTATATATAAATTATTACACAAACTTTAATTTACAAACTTAATAAAGAAAATATTTAACGCACATTAAACTATGACCAATTAGATAGACCCCGTGTGCTTCATATTACCATGCAAAAACCATATAATGGACAAATATTGTAGGGCTAAGTAATAGACAAAAGAAACAAAGCCATTTTTTTTATCATGCAAATAAGTAGTAGGCCAAAAGAAACAAAGCATAACAACTTAATAACCAAAAGCCCATTTATAAAATACAACACCACAAAACCAAAACAACATCAAACATTTTTAGATTCTTATACAAGAAAGTTAAAACATTTCATACAACATATTAAACAATACTTAGTATACATTCGCCAATATACAGAAAGAATACACGATTAACAATTAGATTCTCAGCCCGTGCGTAGCACGGGTTCTGCCTGCCTCGTAATATATTAAAATTGAGTTTCATGTCATAAATGTAACTCCATCCGTCTCATATTTATTGTCTATATTTCCTTTTATGGATGTCTCAAATTAATTGTCCACTTTTATTTTTAAGTAAAAACTAGAGAATTTAATGGTGAAATATTCTATTTGAGTGGTTGAAAATTAAAGTGGCCCTAATTTTATTTAACTTTGTGACTTTTGTCTCCTGACAATAATTTTGAGACGGAGGGAGTATCTATCTATCTTCTATATTATATTAAAAATGAGTTTCATGTCATAAATTTTATCTATATATATATATATATATATATATATATATATATATATATATATATATATATATATATATATATATATATATATATATATATATATATATATATATATATATATTATAATGAATGAGTTTCATGTCATAATTGTTAGTATTAATAGTTATAAAATTATGATTAGTTATGATATCTATACTTATATTATATAAAAAATGAGTTTCATATCATAATTGTTAATATTAATAGTTATAAAATTATAATTAGTTATGATATCTATAATCTTTTATCTTATATACTAAAAGCTTAAGTAGTCTTATAAATGCAAAGTGCTCAATATAAATGTTTCATGAATTGATGGTACCATATGCAAGACTCAAGATGGGTTAATTGAATGTAAGAATATGAAGAGTGACTATTGAAATTGAAGTGTTGTTGGAGTTATGGGAATGTAATTAATATAAGAAAACCAAAAGATTTTAAACCCTCAATCTCTTTGCCTCCCATGAGTTACAACTTACAAGCAAATCATACTAAACCATTATATAAAGAGTTGTGTGGGAATGTGAGTTGGCTATGATTTCAAGCATGGAATGGATGGTTGCACGCATGCCATTGGTAGGTTCTTACAAGGTCAAACTCATCTCCTCAGTCTCATTTTAGTCATTGTATATGAGTAGTCGATTAAAAGAGAAAGA
>JARVZY010000816.1:0-22089 GCA_030686995.1 Artemisia argyi | reverse complement strand
ACTCATTATACTTTTCCCACCTGCACAACATCACAGGATTCACTGTTTGTGAACAAGCCATTTGTCTTCACTCATTCAACCACTCAAAATAAGAAAATTGGCTATTGGTACCCATGTTATTAAACACTAATGACCCCTACGATTATCAAACTTAAATGCAAACATAATCACAAACTGCTTAATTCCAAATTATTTTACATAAAACCATCAGATTAAAACAATTATTAAAAAAAAAAAAAAAAAAAAAAAAAGGGGGGGGGGCACACAGTTACTGATACTTTTATTCATAAACATAATATATTACAATCGACAATAGAAAAATACAAACCACAACGCACACAGAGATTATACTAAACAAACTAAAAACATACACCAAAAGACATTAACCGTGCTGCTCCATTGTCGACACATGTCCAAGCCTCTCTTCTCTTGTTTCACGTACCAATTCCAGCAAATCATTCAAAGCATTTAGAATAAGACCATCTTTATACTGTCCCTCCGAAGTGCATCGTAACCCATCATCAGCAGCAGTATCAAACCGGCTTAGCGATCTCCCTTCTTGAAGTAAACGCCGATATTTAAGCATCCTGGTACGCACCAGCTCGCATTCTGCCTCCAACCGCGCAATAGACAACTCAATTTGGCCACCATCTTGCATAAACAAGAACCGGAAACAGTGCTCAGTTCTATCAGAGTTGCAAGCAAATTTCAGTTGATCCAAAGTAGGAGTAGACGACATTTTCTTTCACAAGCCCTTTTTATGAAACTAGAGACACACAGATAGCAAAAAAAAAAACCACAAGCATGTCCTTATATACCCACAATATCCACAAACAGTAAAAAAAATAATAAAAAACTGTTTCTTCCATTTCATAATAAATGACTAGCACGCTGTCCACGACTGCCTTCAAACACTTATTCGGTCACCAACGAAGTCCTTGGAAACTACTCAACTAATAAATGTTGTAAACTAATCCCATGACAATGCACACATTAAAATCAGTTTCATAGAATAATAATAATGATCATACCAAACTAACTTGCATAATTCCTGCTCTATATGCTAATTAGGTGCTGGTATTTATTTAACGAATCTTTTTGTTGTGCAGGTTTGTCGGCGGCTCAGTTGTAGAGACACAAAGAGGTACAAGCATGTTGTTTATGGGAAATTCCTTAAGCAAAAACCAAAGGATTTCAATGTTTTGGAAGCTGCAATCGTAGATTCCTCGATGCATCAGAAAATTGCTATGTTTGATTATGTGAATCTTTTCTATACTAAATGGCAATTTTCGCTGTGAATGAGAAGTTATGGTTATGAATGTATTTATCATTTTTTATGCTAAGTTGTTTGAAGCAATAACTTCCTGCAATCTAATTGCCTTAGTATAAATCTTCAGCAAAACAGCCCGCCGCGAAGCGCGGGTTCTCAACCTAGTTAAAGAAAATAAAAGGGGTGTTTGTTTCGGCTTATATAGCCGGCTTATGAGTTATTTGATTTTGGGATTTTATAAGCTTACTTTTTATGACTTATCTGAATCTTTTTAGATTATATGTTTCTTATGTTATAAGCCGAAAAAATTCAAAATAAGCCGCACAAAGTGACATAAGCCCAACACCAAAAACCAAATAAACCATAAGCCATACGCTAACTATATAAGCCTAAAGAGACACCCCCTAAACAGTTAAGGGTGCGCTTGGGTCAAAATAAGGAATGAGAAAGGAAAAGGCGCAAGGAATTCTAAGAAAAGGAAAAGGCCCAATTTATTGAATAATAGCCCATTATACTCTACCAAGCAACATTTTTCATTATCTTTCCTAACCCCCTACCAAATACAAAACCCTAAATAAAAAAGAATTCGCCCGTGCATATTAACTGATAAGTGGAACCCAGGAAGGTATTATCTCTAACTGATTATAAATATCTCGTTATTTCGATTGGAATTAATTTTCTGCTCTTTTATATTTTATATTTTATGTCATTTTCACTGTTTTGGGATTATTAGCTTATAATTAAGCAACTGTCTTATGTTAATAATAAAAGGGTAAATCGCACAAAAAAGTTATGTACCAAATTGACCTAAAGTTTAGTACCTTTTTTGTGCGATTCACCCTTTATAAAACAACCAAAATTGAATAGGTAGCATTTGTTTAGTAAGTAGCTTATGCCTTATGATGATGACTAAGTTGAGTGTTTGGGTTAGCCTATGAGAAAATGGTGGGAAAATAGGCTTATCAACCCCCTGTATATAACCTCTTCATAAGCCCTTTATAGAAGCTAAAACAAACACCCCCTACAATAGTCATTTTATTTTTTATTTTTTTGTTGCTAAATAACCATTTAAAAAAAAAAAAAAAAAAAAAAAAAAAAAAAAAAACGCTAAACCAAACACCCCCTTTGCCATCCTATACTGTCTATTAGGCATTGAAGCAGGGACCGAGCTTGAACAATATTATTGGAGGGGCCGAAATGTTTTCGTAATAACTTTGAGGGGGCCAAACCTATAATTATTATACATTTATACTAAATTTTTAGAAATAATATGCAAAACTACAAAAAATAAAGACTAGTGGTCCTAAATTGGGGGGGGGGGGGGGGGGCACAACCCCCTCTTGCCCCTACTATCCTCCGTCCATGCATTGAAGAGTAACCAAAGTGATTAAATAACATTGCACGTCGGTCACACGTGTTTTTGTTGGTAGGACAAGTCATTAAATATTTAGCAAAGTTAACTTTGTTATCATTGAACATGCTTACAATTCAGTTTTGGTTACTGATTTGGGATGAAGACACTAGGTGGTCTGTCGAGTATAGAGGCAATAAAGGACATTCATACATAGAGGGAAAGTTATACCGGTTTCTATAACTTCATTAAGCTCAAACAATGGCATTTCATATATGGATATAGGACTGATAAAAGTTTGTATCATTAGTTTTTGTTTTCATTGTTAATAAAACTTTATAAATTTGCAGATTTTATAGTAAAAAAAAGACGACACGATCACGGTTTAGCAGCAAGACGAAGACAGAGAAAAAGATGAATCTTGAAATTCTGGTGGAGCTCACTTAGAAGGATACAATGGATACGTGAATGATTGTTCTTATCAATCTAAATTGAAGATATAATGGGTTCTGGAAATGATAAGAAGCATTTGGATGTAGAAGTAGATAGACTAAGCAGCTTGCCTGATGATCTTATTCATAAAATTCTCTCGTTGAATGACACCCTAGATGCCATTAAAACTAGTACTTTGTCATCTAGATGGAGGTTTATCTGGACTACAATGACGTGTCTTACTTTTTCAAGTGAGGATTTTCCTGATTTGCGCAAGTTCTCAAAATTTGTTAAACATGTTCTCTCTGGCCGCGATAATCAAAGGGAAATGTCTTCGGTGAATCTAACTTTTCGTGGAAAGGCTAGCCAAGTGTTAGTCAAAAGAATTCTCAAGTATGCATTCTCTCACAATGTCCAACAACTGAATATTACATGCTTGGCTGAGAGAAAAATTGAGTTTCCTCTATCTCTCATTAGTTCTCAGACTCTCAAACATCTCATTTTAAATAAGGTTTATTGCAATGGGAGAGGTTTTGTGACCCTTACATCAATGTGGGAGGTCCCTGCTTTAACCACATTGCATCTTAATCAAATCACACTGTCTGATGACAATGCTGATAATTTCAGTGGGATTATCTCCAAGTGTGTGAACTTGAAGAATCTCACCTTAACAAGGTGCTTCCTGATGGGACCGAATAATATCGATTTCAATATTTTTCATTCCCAACTTTCTAATCTCGCTTTGGAAGAGGTATATTGTACTGCAAGATTGCTCAGTGTGGTTGCACCTCAACTCAAGAATCTCATTATTAGAAAATATGCATCTACTACAAGAGGGATTATGATTTCTGCGCCTGACCTTGCCTACTTGCTCCTTCAGTGCGATACCTATTTCAAGTTCTCTGCTGACAATTTCCATTCATTGGAGAAGGCAGATATCTCTATTACCAATCTATACACGCAAGACCCTCAAAATATTGTTGGTCTTTTTCAAGTTCTCCATAGTGTAAAAGATCTGACACTTAACTTGGAAATTATCGAGGTACATAGCTATTGCTTCCTACTGTATATACCCTCGTAATTCCTAAAACATTAAAAAAGATCCAACAAACAAAGTGTGGTTCTTTTTTGTATTGAGTCCTTATAGGGGAAAAAAACTTTTTGCAGTTGTTGCCATATAATTTGAATATTATAATTGTTTCTCTATGTTCCTGAGTTTTACTATCAGATATTGCGATCATTCTCTTTTTAAATGAAGAGAGTTTCAGTATTCTGGGGCAGAACATTAGAAATTCATTTTCATAACAATAATCGGGTATTCGGGTGCTCAACCTAGATAGAGACACTCCTTGGTTACTTTTAGAGCTTATTAGTGACATAGATCCAAGTAATATGTATAGTAGAGAAGGGGCTCGACCCAACAAATACTCTTCTCTATGTAGCTGGCCAAACACTGTATTGTCATAACACTCGGAAAGGATATAATATTGTGCGAGATTTGTAGCCTTTACGGTGATTGTTGCTATCCTTTAAAACACCTTTACCTGTAAGTCTTCAGTGTGACGGTTACAACTCTTACACAGTATAATATGTCTTCATACTGAAGTTGCGTCAAGCCTTTTTTCCTAACATTTTCACCATAAAAGGCTTTTGTCACTATATAAATAGGGTTGCATTTTGGTGAGAACAACCACTATGAAGGTACCCTAATGTATGTGTTTGTGTACGTGTGAAGATTGCATTAACTGTTCTTGGTTTTTTATACACCATTTGTTTTGTAGTTTTTGCTGCAGCATCTTTCTTCATCTGTGGAAATAATTTCACATCAGCATTCCCCGCTTGCTAACTTAAAGAGTATAAAGATTTCTCCATTAATGGAAAATGGGGTTGCAAAGGACATGTCTACAGAAGTCAAAAACTATTTGCTAGATAGCTCTCCAGGGGCCACCTTCACAATGGTTACACGCGAGGTATTTACATCATCAAGTGTAATCTTATCTGCCATGCATCATACTTATAGCAGCAATTGGCAAACGAAATTAGATCCTCGTGTTATGTATCAATTGGAGAGATAGATGTTACCTAGGCTCTTTTTTTTTTTTTTTTTTTTTACCTGTGTTCCATTTGGCCCAAAGCACATATGATATGGATGTCTTTGTCACTATACTGAACTTTACATATAGTGTTCCCATTGGAGAGTCGGATCTTTTGTTCATGTGTTAGTTTCTGAGACCTTATTTCTTAGTATTGGAGTGGCGTTGGGTTATAAGGTACCTCATAATAACCCGCCTTTTGACATAGCCGAGTAGGGTCAGCTTGCGTCATTGGCGAAATTTAGTTAGGCACCACACTTAAAGAAAAAGATGTCAGACCTGTTGAAAGAAATTTAGTTAGTCCAATACTAGGAATTGTAAGAACATATGAATGGTTTTGTGAACTAGGAAATATATTTGACCAATTTATGAACTTTCCAATATATTTTGTGTTATAATTGTAACACCTTGTTTCACGACATTTTATGGTGATCTCCATTTTAAACAGATTATCATCGTATTATTTTGTCGTTGATTTCAAGTAATTTACTTTCACCATTTTATCCAAATGATTACCTGCTTTAGATATATTTTTCAGAAATAATGGAAGAATGCTTTTAAAAGAAAAGATAGTTGCATAAAGTGGACGAGAATAAAAATGACGATTGCTGACAAATTCTATTGTGTGCGTTGCAACCCTTTAGGGAAGCCAAAATTAGCTTAGAAGATTTATAGTAGTTATAAGTTGTGAAGTCGATTTATGTGTTTGCACTATCTGCAAAATATATGATTCTGAGAATTGTTACCGCGCCCCTTGTTTTTGACAAAATCAAGCCAACTATAATGACATTTATGCGAGATCATAGAACAATCATATCATCAGTGTCTACCTATGTTTTCTATGAGCTCTATTGTATCATGCAGGAGATTATGGCAAAAAAACAGATGGCCGAATTACAAGAGCGTCTAGAGCAAGAGAAAGCTGATATCGATAACAACAGGGGTCATATTGAGGTAGAGAATGTACCAATGGAGAGCCGCAACGCATTGATGGATGATGAACAGAATGCACTAGATGAGAACGAACTGCAGATTGAGGGAAACGTGGCACATATCAATAGCTGTTGGGAGAGTTTGAGTGGGAAGATCGAGGGAAACGTGGCACATATGAATAGCTGTTGGGAGAGTTTGAGTAAGCAGATTGAGAAAGGGAAAGAGAATATTGATGGCATCGTTCGTCAGTTGAGCTTTATTAGAGAATTATTGACCAAGCTGCCTGCATCGAAGAGGGCTGAGATGCAACCGTGTTTTTCTAGTCTGTGTGCACAGGCTGACAATGTCATGAGTAAGATAAGAGATTGCATGAAGATCCAATATGATGAGAATCAAAGCCGTCTGCTTTCATGAACTTGCTACAACATTGCAGTCGTCGTCTTAGAAAATTGTAAGTTCTCATTTTCCCTTGCGCTCACAAGTGATAGCCGTAAACAAAATGTCAACTGGTGGTGCAATTTTTTTTTTCTTTTGTTTTGATTTCAGGTCCAACTTTTTTCTGTTACCACAATGCTCGTGCAACTTTGAATGTTATTTTATAAACTTTGAATGTTATTTTATAAACCTCTGACACTTATGGACTCAACTAGTCAAGGGGCATGTGTTATTGCGGCCATCATGCAAAGTCAGGATGATTTTGGGTTGTAATTTTGAAATATCCTCTATGCATTGATGTTTTCTAGCAGAATTAGGCATGGGATTGGAAAAGCTGTTCTATGTCATCTTTGTAGCTGCCAACTATTTTTACTACCATTGCGTAGTTACTTAATGTTAACTATGTATATATTTTTAAACCCACTCACAAAATCCATACAAAAAATCCACTCGCTGACGTATCAGCGGGTGACTGGTGCAATTTCTGGCAGTTTCTCTCTCCTCTTTCTTATTAAACCAATCACCCGTTGACACGTCAGTGACTGAGTACCAATCACCCGCTGACACGTCAGTGAGTGGATTTTGTGAGTGGTTCTAGCATTTCTCTTTTTATTATTCGCACTATCATAAAATTCTACAACAATAATAATACCCAATCCTGCCGGAGCGAGGTATGAGGAAGGTGAGATGTATACGTCACACCCCTTACCCGAGGGTAAAGGGAGTGTTTCCAGCAAGACCTCCGGCAATATCATAAAATTCTCTCTTTTTTACATTTATGGGTACAGTAAAACCTTTATAAATTAATAGTGTCGGGACCGAGATATTTTATTAATTTAGCGAGATATTATTATATCGATAAATTAATAATTTATTAATTTAAAGAGATTTTACGGTATGACCTTTAATTTTCAAGTCTAATATACTAGTTAGTTACAATGTATACTCATTAGGGACGAAAAATAAATTTGAAAAACAATTTCCAATTAACATTTTATGAATTTACATTTCACACGTTATGAAAATAAATTTAACATTTTTTTGTTGCAATACGAGAAGACAACACACCAACTCCCTAGTCCAATAAGGAGATTTAAGATGAACTAAATATAGATTTGAAGTTCAACAAAAAACAAGTGACTGTGGATTCAATTTTACTAAACAATCTTAGGATTTTGAAGTGTTTCTCTCTCACACACATATATACATATATATGGAATTTTTAGTAATTATTAATTTATAGTTGTGTCGGGACTAATATATATACACTGGGGTTTCAAAAAAATTATTATCTTATTATTTTATCGATTAGGATCCAAATTTGTACTGGTCCTAAGTTGGGACCGGAGTATTAATTTATAGAGGTTTTACTGTATTTGGTTCCGAAACCGATGGATCCGAGATACAAACCGGAACCATCGAGTCTGGACCGGTTTGGTTCTTCTCGGTTCTTAAACTCATCTTTTGTGCTACTTGTCTACCCACACAAAGATATGATATGTGCCATGCACCAATTTTAACAATACCTTTGGAAGGTGATTTTTCCACTTTTTACTCATGTAGTCTTCTCTTCTTGAGCCAACTCTTCAGGTTGTCTAGCAACCTCAAGCATTCTCGAGTAACTGGTCACGTACTCGTTGCTAACACAATCATATCACTTTTTTAGGTGACACCCTAATTAAGATGGGTTGGTAAAATGATAAATCACTACCATCTCTCTCAGTATATGTAGAAAACATTACTATCTATACTACTATATAATGTATTTGGGACTATTCTATAATTAGAAAGGCTTAAAAATTCAGACTTTTACTTACTAATTATGGAAACAACAACCCTTAACAATCACCCCAACAATTTATAACCACTTCAACAACCACCCCGACAATTTATAACCACCTCAACAACCACCCCAACAACCACTTTCCACCACCCCACCTCCCTCCTCTTCACCCCAACAATCAGCCCTCGCATCGCGCGGGCACCTTTCTGGTATATATAATATGTCGTCAAATCGGTGGCTCCTGATTCGTTGCCCCATGGGTTGCGTCAATTTGACGTCACAACAATTAGCCCAGTTTATACAGTGCATAAACCGAATGTAAAAGCCTACTAGGAATCAAAATGGGCTAGGCCCAAGCATCAATAAAATCGGTAGCCCAAGGCTAGGGAATATAGAGTATAGACACATGCATGTGTTTAAGCAAATCATATACGTTGTATCATGCCTAGAGTCGAATGAACAGCGACAAGAGTTGTTAAGTACGTGGTACTTGCTATATATAATAGAGCGTCAATTTTGTCATTTTTTGTCACGCCAAATTTGCGTCATCCAGCCCGGTTTCATTGTATTAGCCCAGCCCATCCGAAACACATAGAACTAATGAGAGTACCTTAAAAACTTTTGCAACAACGCTACAATTATATGAATAAAAACACGAACACAAGATCAAAAAAGCACATAAAAAACGAATACTCACTGCTCCGCCGCAACGCGGCGGCTCGCAGTCTTCCTCGTTCTACTAATTTGTGATAAAATGTCTTTGGACTTGAGAGAAACTGTAGCTTAGTTAAGTTGCGAGCCACAAAGCATGAGAATTATGCTTCCATAACCAACACAGATCTTGAGAAATGATGCTTGTATCAGTGAAATGCATCTTTTGTGTGTGTTGAACATCAACCTGTCTTCTACTATTATGTTACCTGATATTTTCGATCTGACACTTGAAAATATCATTTTCGCAGACACAAGTACGCAACATTGTCACGCATCAAACGAATGAAAAGTACCTTAGAAAGAAAAACCACAGCTTCCTGACAAAATTCATGACATAAACATATTGTCATTGTAAACAGATCTTATTTACCTGTTTATAATCTTTATATTATATAACAAACATGATAATGAATTGCTCAACTCCTTATATGTTACACTAATATACATCTCTTCAATGCATCCCAATAAATTAAGCATGCATAAATAAATTTCAACCCATTTGGATTTTTTTAAAAAGACCCGGAAAACCACATCCCACGGATGAAAATCTTATTTTTCCGCCCATTTAACGCTTCCAGGGAACCAAATCGGCATATGTAATATGTTTAATGTTTGGTAGGAGGATCACAGAATGTGCTCGCATTTGCTCATTTGTTGCAAAAGTGCGTTAGCTTTCCTTTGAGCTCTACTTGTTCCAGATTTACTCAACTCCACCAAGTGATCATAAACACCATACTGAAGTGCGGCCAATATCAAACAAGAATTATTCAACCCGAGTTCAAGAAGAACCGCAGTTGCACACTCCTTATTCTTAGGGGTCCCATCTTTCACAAACCCAACAAGCGTCTCAATAACTGATAACTTTCCTATCCCACTTTGCCCTTCGGGCTGTTTTGCAAGAAGTGACAGAATCGAAAGGGCCTCATCAACCATCCCTAATGACTTCTCTTTCAAAAGATGAAGCAATGGCTCGATGATCCCAGCTTTAATAGCTCGAGATTTATTTGATTGGTTCAATGACAGATTAAACAATGCTGTTGCAGCATCTTTCTTGCCTCTAACAGTCCCGTTTTGTAACAGTTTGACTAGCGGTGGAATCCCTTTTAAGGAACCAATCATCACTTTGTTTTCGTGTAACATCGATAGGCTAAACAAGGTAGCAGCAGAATTTTCTCTTGCTTCATCTGTCCCGTTCTGAAGAACTTCAATAACAGCGGGAATAGCACCTTCTCGTGCTATAAGTCTCTTATTAGCTTCATCAAGTGACAAATTCAACAAAGCGGTGACTGAGTGCTCTTTAATTTTCCAATTGCGGGAATACAAAAGTTTGACCAATGGTGGAATTGCTCCACAATTAGCAATCAAGATTCTGTTTTCAGGATTTTCTTTTGACAACATTCTGATCTTCTCAACAGCTTCACTTTGTGTACTGAGTTGACTTGATGACATATTTTGAACTAATGAAGAAACTTCATTTATGAAAGTGTTTTGGCTTTCTGACATTGAATAAGTTTCCTTTTTTGGTAATTCAAAGTTGTTCTTTTCACACCATTGAAGAATGAGATTACGAAGGGCAAAGTTAGGAGCTAGTGATACGTGACTTAAAGTCTCTCCGGTTTTGGGGCATGTTCGATGATTTGAAGTCAACCATTTATGGATGTTTTCTCGTTCATAAGTCTACAAATATATGCAACAAATGAGCTCAGATTCTAAACTTAAAACAATATTCTCTTTTGAAAATTAACTATTAATTTGGTATGTTGTGACATAGAGAGTAGTAAACAACAGTTGACCATGAACATTAGTCAGCACATAAGTTTGACGTCGAAAGTAAAATAGAGGGAGAATAGGACAAATGTACCTGTCCAGTAGCGATAATAACAGGATCAGTCATGATCTCAAGCGATATTGGACAAAGAAACTCATGAGGGATAAGCATGGATCGACACCTTTCCAGACATCTTAAAGTTGGAGAATCATCAAGAACCTTAACGGCGCCATTATTCTCATCAAAACCCGCAACTTGTTTGAATTTCTTTAAAAGATCCACTATTTGTTCAGTGCTCTCTACATGCTTTGTGGTACCTCTTTCTTTAACAAGCTTTTTAACTGCTACTGTCTCAATTTCCAAGTCTCCAATGGCATATAAATCAAGTCTTTTTGCTAGTCTTTCTAATATTGCAATATCCGCGTTTCTTTCATCATTTTTTGAGAAAATGATCATCATGTCCATGGCTAGTTCTATGTCTAATGTATCTTCCCTTCGTTTTGCTCCTTGTAGCTGCTTCCGAAGTAGCTCAATCTACAATTAGAAAAAAATCAAACATTGACACCCTCATACATTTTCTGAGGTCAAAGGGACAAACCTTCAACTAAAAAATCAGTATATAGATCTTTTCAATCTCGGATAACTTTGACATTATCTTAAACACTATAACATGTAGTAAAAGCATAGAAATTTTCAGCATTGATTATGTCGGCTAGACGAATAAAGCCATATCAGGTTGCGTCTAAAACTAATAAATTTGACCTTAAAAGTCAAACCACAGCGTTTTTCCTTTACAAGAAAGTAAAAACTGATAACTTATTTTATACTTTAGTGAATGCTACAACAAGCTAAAAGTATAGTTACGCATCCATTAATGATTGATTGCTATACTCTAACATTTCATGTTCTGTTTCCAAAAGTCAAACTAGCAAGATTTAAGCAGCAATTTGACAGAGATCATATTATAATTTTTCTATACCAAGTTGCCAACATTCATTTTTGAATTGCATCTAAATAACAGTTACATGGTATTCTGTTGTAATATTACTAATATATAATAATGTAAATAACTTCCAAAGTCGGAAAATAGCCTGTTTGACTGCTAAAAGTCAGAAGCCCAAATCTTTGGATCACCAGAGTTGCATGTGCAAATGAACATGTAAGTGTTTCAGTTTTTCCCCAAATAATACCATCAATAAAATAATAAACCTGTACTAAATGCGTTTTACAACTCATATATGATATATATTGCACGTTATTTGATTTCTTATTCCAGCCATTTTCATAGGAGTATCTTAGAAATACATAAACAATATTTGCCAAAGCTTCATTTCTTAATACTATAATTCATTTGGTACCATGTTTGAATACACCATGACCCGAAAGCAAACTACTAGCCAAACAAAACGAACCCGGAAGTGGTTAACAAAGCAATGTGGTTCGGTTTTAGTTCAAAATTTTGGCCATTTAGAGGTATCAATGTTCGTTCATATCTTCTTTAAATGGCAACTAACTTTTCTATATTGGAACACAACTTAACTACTAACCAAACCTAAAGGCCTATGACAACATGTGGCTAGAAACCGAACCGTACACACCCCTAGTTGTTCATCACAATTTTACTAACAATAAAACAAATCCAAAAAATATAAGGGTAAAAAAAAATCTTACTTGTTCTAGCACCTCTTCAGATATCCCAAGTTCTTGATACATTAATCCATCTAAAGCTTCACTCAACTTATCATACACACTATGAAATCTACTCATCACTGCATCACTCTCCATTGCCTGTAAAACAATGCCGACATCCAAAAAAAAACACATATTAGTACTTTCCTTAAATACCCTTTTGAGATCTTCAAACCAAACTAGTAATACAACAACAAAAGAGACTGAAACAGAACAAGTAAAAACTAACCAAAAAGATCTTGCTACCAAAGTTGCAATGCTTCAAGAGCTTCTTAGCAGAAAGTAGAGCTTTCCTCAAATGAGCAAAAGAGTGAAATGCACTTATGGGCAATGATTCATTCATTTCCTTAGTTTCTTCCAAAAGTGGGATTAAAAGCTTTAATCTTCTAACAAGCTTCAAGCATTCTTTTCTTTGAGTTTTTCTAAAACACATGTAGGATCCAACTTGCTCTATCATTTGCATCATTTCTGATATCATATCAACTTCATCATGATCACCACCTTCATTCTTTTTTAATATTTCCATCTTTGCACTTCAAGTTTAATCAAGATTTAAGATTCAAGTTTTGAGCCTTAAAAAGAGAATGAAATATAATGCTTTAAAACCAAACTTTCGAGGAAAGTGGGCTTTTTTATATTGTTAATATATGAAAAAATATTATGAAAAAATATAAAAAATATATATATAGGAGATAACAGATAAGGAGGTGAGTGAAAGTTAAGGCACTAGTAAATGGAGGCCCCATTAAAATATTTTTTTTTTAATATTTATCATAAACCTCATTTTCTACTTTTATTTTTTCCTTGTGTGAAATTTGGAATCTTGTTGTAAGTTTATTTATTTATTATGAAATTCCAAGAGAATATATACTACTATATAGTTAGGTCATACGTGTTTAGATAAGTGAATATGCTACAAATGTTAAGTAGGTACGCTCAGTTTAATAATATTTGTGACAACGCTGATTGATTGTGATTTTTTTGATCACACGATAGGACACAAACTGTCATCAAGGTGGTTTATTCGTAAAGCATATTAATAATATCTGTGAGGGCTAAGGTTCAAGTAAAAAATGATCAAACCAGTTGCACATATATTTCGAAGAGAATGCGTACGTACATCTGAGTTAAAGAAATGCGTACGTACATTCATTCGTTAACTGTATCATAAGCTAGGAAAGACAAACATTAAAAAGTTGTAATCAGAATAAACACACCACTATATTCTTGTTTTTAATTATCAATCACATGCATACGTAGCATATAACGAGAAATGCTACATTCACAATTTAGAAAAAAATATTTCAAACGTGCATTGGCGTCAATCAAATATAAGGGTGCGTTTAGTATGTGCATATAGACATGGGGTTATTGGTTTCATAGTGATTAAACGTGTTTGTTTAGTGGGCCCAAAAATAAAATAGGTATATCATAGGCATAGACTAATTACTCACAAATTTGTTGTTTATTAAATCTATTATGTGGACCCCTCTCTTTTTCACTACAAAATTCAAATATCTATGCACATTTTCATACCATATTTTATCATCCAAACATAAACAATTATAATCATACACTTTTTTATATCCATTGTCATTCTATCGCATACCAAATCCGATACCCATTATGATTTCTAGCAACAAACCAAACGACATCTTAAAGAAAGTATAATATATCGTGGTTGGTGCATTACATTTATCACATGTATGTGTGAAAGTGTGAAATTTCTTTTGTAAAAGTTTTGTGGATGTATTTTATAACGAAAATATATAGTAAGTCATGTTAATCTGATGACATGTAATACAACTTTTTTACGCACTTGAGTGTTTATAGTATAATTCTAAGTTTTTAGCATGCGTGTGGACCAAGTGCCATACTACTAACCGAAAGTTCATGAAAAGGTGGAATAATAATTTGCAAACTTTCAATCTATTTTGGAAAATGGACATACCCAACCAGATCTCTTAACATATATATAACTGGAATTTATAAGAAACAAAGACAATGATATCTCAACAACACATATATAAGGAGTTAATGATTTTGTAAACTAATTAAAGAACTAAACCATTGATGTACTGTAAACTTTCCAATGTCTGATCACATGTACATATATTCCATTGAAAAAAAAATATCTTCTGTGGACCTAAATAATGGAAAATGACACGTACCGATATTAATTACAAAAAATCCTTTTTTATAAATCGTCTTTCTTATTCTACTACACTTATATGTTAATTATCTGTAAACTCATTAAGGATACCTACTTTCTTAGTCGGTCACTAAATGATCGATACTTAACAATAGAAAAATAAGTAGCAAAACTGCAAAAGCATTTCTTGATAATTGTTTATCTGCATTTTTCTTTTGTAGACGAGTTAAAGATTTTGTAATGTACTATTTAAATGATTGTCATCAAGGATTCGTAGGTTTAAACTTACTATTTAAAGATTTTGTAATGTACTATTCAAATGATTGTCATCAAAGATTCGTAGGTTTAAACTTACTATTTAAAGATTGGGATTGTCTAACCACTGCCCTAAGGGCACTGGTTAAGAAGGGGGAGGACTCACAAAAAAACACTAAAGAAAAAATTAAAAGATTCAGGTACCTACATATTTTCAATAAAAAAATATCTTTTTAGTATTTTTTTGTGGGTCCTCCTCTTTCTTAACCAATGCCCTAAAGGCACTGGTTAGACAATCCCTTAAAGATTTTGTAATGTACTATTTACGAGATGTTCAAACCCAATACAACTTTTAACGCTAGTTAATGCAAGAGTCAGAAACGATTACGTTTTTTTTTTTTTTTTTTTTTTTTTTTTTGTAAGTCTTACTAGCCCCTCTTACTATTATCAGTAAGAAGTGGGCAGACGTTTTGCTTGTTGATTTTTTTCTTTTGAGTCAGATCCATTTAGACATATAACATCTTATTCAGTAAGAGGTGAGAAACTTTACTCGATAAAAAATTGAAGACTCGTGTTAATATAATATATTTGATAGTTTATTAACTATGTTATATTTATGATAAAAAATCTTGTTCATATTTACATAAGTTACTTAAATAAATTGCAAAAACCAGCACTTAAATTCATTCGGACAATTATACAAAAATAGTCAACATTATTTTGTTCAGATTTAGACTTTCTAATCACCTCTTACCGGTAAGATATGTTAGTCAGATTCAAACATAAAACACCTTGATGAAACAAACACACCCTTAGTTAGATAACGTACGTCTTAGTCATAGACTCTTCTTATCCTTCCAAAGTAACTAGAACAAAAATAACTTTGTTTGTTTGTCAACTATACATATAAAACTTAAAAACAGATCCTCTACAATTAGGTGAGGCCATATCATCTAAGTATAGGCAGTGGCGGAGCCAGGAAATGTAATTACAGGGGGCAATCGAACACTAATAAAAGTTACAGTAAATAACATTTCGGGAGATGTCATTTTTTAGCGTAATTTAAAACAAGTCGGGTTGAGTTTGATCAAGGTAAGAAAAGTACTATACTTTGACACAACTAACACTAAATATAACGGAGTATTAAATAAACCGTAATTCCAACCACATTATTATTGAATAAACCGACTTAGCTTATGCATTACATCCATATGTCAAATAAAAGAACCTCGCAAAAATTTATTTATACCAAATGTATTAAAGCCCTAGGCATGTTATAAAATTAAACAGAGGGTTTTCATATTCACATATCTCTACTATTTCTAAAAAATGTATGCTCATTCTTGAAACTTAAAATTGAGTAATGTTAGTAGAATAGTATACCTTTGACTAAAAATGATAACATCTATACTAAATTAATATTTTAAATATTGTTTAATCTTTAAACTTTTATCATTTTTCGCTTCTAACTCATAATTTTTTTTCTCGCAATAACTACAATTTGAATTTGTAAGTTATGCATCAATGATCAAATCAAAATCACGATTTCACAAGTACAACATCGCTTTGCATGGGTCTTCATCTATTATAAAATAAAACACATCATTATCATGTTAAACACTCAAAAATTCACAATAAAAAAGGTTAAAATCTATGATAAAAGTCATAAAAGTATACTACCCCATTATTTGTATTTTTTTTAAACAATTAAATATGTATTCCACTAGTTCCCCGAATACTCTAAAAATAAAAAGACAATAAAAAGAGTGGCTCACATAAAATAATAATTTTCAATTGTTTATCTATGATTTCTCTCAGTTTCCAACTTCTCACCTACCTCCCACTCTCTTCCACTTCATTATTTATTTCCTCCATGTATTCCGACCGAACAAAACCATCGGAAAAACATTTGTTAAACATTAAAGAGCACTCATTTTGTTGGAATTCGAAGAGCATCGAGGGCACTCAGATTATTTAGCCGAGGGCACATGACTTCTTTTCCATTATTTTGAATTTAATTCTTACATGTTTTAAGGTATCCGGAATAGCATGGTTGGGGGCATCGCCCCCCACTACCATAAACATGGCTCCGCCCCTGAGTATAGGGTTCACATCTTTTTACTTTTAATCATTCATCTTTTAATATTTAAATATAATATAAACTATAACAACTCTATAGTTTTACCTTTAACAATTCATTTTTATCAACTTTTACTTTTCACTTATACTCATATAAATGAAATTTTGTCCCGCATCGTGTAAGGAACAGATAAAATCAATGACCTATGTGATGCACCTTCATTTGTTGACATGAACACAAATTCAATACACTTCTTTGGTTCCATGAGTTCATGGGCGAAGCTTAGTTGAGACCGAGGGTGGTAGTCTCTCTAAAAAGTTTTTCAGATGTGTACTTTATCTGTTACTACGTATTCCATAAAAAAGTGTAGATTAACGAGAACAACCTGATCCCGGGTGCTTATTGGCATCAACTATTGTCCACCCCATAAGAAATAGCTCCGGCAACTCTCCTGACCAGAGGAGCATCACGTGTAGTGAGACGAGCCGAGACTCGACCCCCGATCTCTTATTCACAAAGTCTTTCTAGTGTGCTCATAGGTTTTGCGTTGACGAGTACTTATCTAAAGCAAATGCAAAGGATGAGACTCTAACCTTGGTCAATTCGCTCTAGCACGAAAGCTTCACCCATTGAACTAATGCTCAAACAGTCAAATGGCCGGTACTTCATCTTTTATTTGTATGTTAAATTCTTATATTCTACATTTTAGCCCTCCTAATATATAAAAAGTTTTATATAAAGTTCACATATTTACTTTTAAATCTACAATTGGGTGAGGCCATACCCAATTGTAGATCGCAAGACATGATACGATCTATGTTTAACATACAAATAAGACTTTTATTTGTATGTTAAATTCCTATATTCTATATCTTAATGGCCCTCTCAGATTTTATGATGAAGCTCTGCCAGTGCATGAGTTAAATATAATACTACTATCGACCTAAGATGTGAGTTTAGTTATTCTTTTTAAAGGAGTTGGCTGGATCCTTAGAGGAGGTGGGGAAGGGGGGACAAAATGGTAGTGTGATTACACGGTTTATGCGGGCTACTATAAAAATAAAGTGAGGTTGAAAATGAGTCTGGACCCTTTCATACGCGTTTTTTTTACATATGGCCCATCTTACTTACTTTTTTTTTAGCAAGGGACATCATGTTCCATCCATATTCATTTACTACCCATTTTATATGTTACATGTGATCTGTTACTATAACATGTACCCGATTGTAACATGATATGTGCTTCATTTTGTCCCCATAAGTTTTGTACATGCAAATGCCATATCCTATTTGGATCATGTTTCGACTAAAATGACCATCATTATTTATGATTGTTTAATTATCTTTTGTTTTATATCCAAAGGTTTTGTTTTGATGCATGATATAAAAAGATTATCGAATTCGTAAATGATAATAGCTAACAACGCTAATTATTTCACTAGTTCTTGCGAAATCAGACTTGCAAAGTCGACGAAAGAAATGACTTTAATTCAACTTTCTTCAAAGTAAACGAACAAAAGAATGCATTCACTATAAATCTATTCACACATTAGTGACTGACTTTTATCTTATTTCACTATCACTATTAACCACTTTTTTCACTCAAATATATACTTTACACGCAATTTTAAAAATATGAAAAGAAAAAAGAGAAATAGAGAAAGAATCTTGGAGTCCCAACCGCTTTCATCCTTCTTTGAGGTTGATCAGTTTATTATGATGTCGACTCAATGCTGACACCACCGTATACTTGCTCTTAGGGTGATGGCAACCCAAGACTTCGAGTCATGAGAGGATTTTCACTAACCAATCACAGAGTGCCATGTGGCAGGAGGATTATGGAGGATTCTGAAGGATTCGGAATCATGCCTCAATTTTTTTTATTTTTTTATTATTTATAATGTTATAAATAATAAAAATTAAATGTAAAACTATTTATTATGTATATATAAAAGATAAAAATAAACAATTTACTTCATTAATAAAAACGGTTATAACAACAAATACTGAAAATAATAAAAACGACAATACGACAAATAAAACCAAACTACGGTTCCTGTGCGTCGATGTAATCCAAATTTTGTTTTAGTGAGTATTGGAGTGAAATATTTGTGTGATATTTAGTTGTGAGTATGTATATATATATATATATATATATATATATATATATATATATATATATATATATATATATATATATATATATATATATATATATATATATAGTGGTTTAATGTTAAAAAAAAAAAAAAAAAAAAAAAAAAAAAAAAAAAAAAAGCCAAACAGGCTAAAAATTAAATACCCAACGGTCGAATTTTGAATTGTTTCACCCATGATTCTGCGTCTTATTCTTGCTTCCGAATCCCACAATTCTAGCGTCTTGGGGGTTGGCGGCGGTGTTCACCGGCGTCCTCCCTCCCATGACTCCGAGAAGACGCTTGGGTTGCCATCACCCTTATGCCTGATCAATTCGTATTGCACAATCATATATCACCTATATAAATTAATTATATCTTGCATAAACAGCATAGTTGCTACTTCACTGGGTACAACCTTTTACCTAAAAAAGACAGCATAGTTGCACTTATCATTTAAAAAAAAATGCTAACAACAACCTTTGATTTAAATATAGAATGTTCAGAGATCATAAAATGCCTAAACAACACCCAGTGGGTTGTTGTTAAAAAAAAAATGCATCCGACACATAGTAGTCGCATTTAGAAAAAGGAATTGCAAATCTAAGGCTGCATGCAATAGATCGGTCGACCCACTCGGTCGAGCAACAAAAACTCGGTTTTTCCTTTTGTAGAGTATCGGTCGCGACCGATTGGAGGTAGGAAAAGAAACGAAAAGGGTCGGCCTCACGACCGAGTATATACACACATAAAAAACAAAGGCCCACATGCTAATTAATATTATTAAGGTCGCCTTTACTGGGGCACCCAATCTCCTGCAGGTCGCTGGAGAGAGAAAACTGACGTGGCAGGAAAAAAGAGAGATATTGACCCTTATTTTTAGTCATTACTGCATCCAGCCTAAGAAAATCATATCACGATTAGATTTTGTTTAGGACGTAGTCATGAGTGCATTATTACAAAATAGTACACGTCGAATTTCTATAACTTGACTTGCCAAATTATAAAAGAAAACATGTAATGACAACTATACACCACTAATGCGTAACATCATCAATCAATTTTGTTAAAGTTATAGCAATTCTTTAGTTCGCTTGATTTTGTTTTATAGGTTCTATTTTAAAAATCAAAGTTAAAGTATTTGTACACCTATTAAAACTTCCTTTTACTATGTAATTGCATTTTTTTTTTTTTTTTTTTTTGATTTGTTTCATTTTTTTTTTATTTTTTTTTTCATTGTGTTTGTTGAAAATGACAATTACATAGTTACTTTGTGATTACATTATTGTGGTTGTAAGATCATCCACTAAGATATATGCAATCCATTGATCAATGGAAACATCATTTTAGTATAATACACATCAAATGTATATCTAGCTAGCATCATATATATTCATACCTGATACCAAGACCGGTCAAGTCAAACATCGCATGGGAGTTGGGTGATCGACAAGTCATTCATGGCCAAACCACTATTGATGGAGTAACGTTAAGTAGTTCTACCGCGTAACCAAGATGTATACTGTCAAGAAGAGACAAACATTGAATCCTACATGTAGTCGATGTGCCAAAATTAGACATATTTATCATAGGGATGAGGGTGGATCCGTGGGTTACGTAAATGGACTAGAAATCATTTTTTTCGTGCAGATTTGCGGTCAATAGGAAAAAAAAATACAATGAAAGAAAATAAATAATAAGTTATACGAAAGCTATGTCTTATCCAGTTAGGTTACTCATCATGTTTGAAAATTATTACGTAGGATAAAGATTTACATGTTTCAAATGAAAAAATTTAGCTAGGTTTGAGTTTTGAATGGAGGTTATATGTGTTGATGTTTTAATTATAACATTTCTTTGTATCCCACATTGTTCCTAGAAACAAAATGAACTTAGCTTATATAATAAGATATATACTCTTATTTTGCAAGTTGACACTTGTATTATGTTATAGTGTTTGTTATTGTGAGCAATCTTTATTGATTATTTGTGATAACACAACATAATAATTTGTATATGTTATTGGGGTGAGATATATCACAAACCACTAATATCTAAAGAACAAATCATAAGATCTAAATCATTCATCCTCTTTTCATAAAATGATAGAGATTAAATCAATAAATAACAAAGGAAGGGCAGAAATGTAATTATGTAAAAACCCATTTCCACCTTTTTTTTTAAAATGACATATCTTGCAAACGGTAAATTTTCAAGCTACGAAAAATATATCGTCGCGAATTAAATTATCTTTCTATAGATATGCACTAGTATACACTTTTGAAGATTTTTTTTTTCAAAATTTTCATTCAGAAAAATCACACGTGATTTGTAAAAATCACATTTTTTTTAGTCTGGTTTTCCGACTCGGCATTGCGAGCTGACTAAAATCACATGTGATTCGGGTATAATCACATATGATTCTATTTTAATCTAAAAAGTAGTAAATCACACGTTATTCTGGTTTTTTTTTTTTTTTTTTTTTTTTTTTTTTTTTTTTTTTTTTTTGTGATTCGTGTGTAAATCACATGTGATACGTGTGTAAATCACATGTGATTTAATCATCGTAGACATTATACAAACAAATATTAACGTCATAACTTTTGTTTTTTGTTTTTCACATTCTGGTTTGGTCAAAACTAACAAAAGAGTGCATTCATTCAGAATCCGAACATCTCAAAGTACACATGTGTGTCACTTTCATGTGATCCAAAACAAGTTAAATACGTAAAACTAACTACAAGAAGTTTAGTTAAAAAAAAATACTAAAGTAAATATTAATAATAAAATGTTTTTTTTATTAAATCACATGTGATATTTTTTTTTTAATTCGTGTGTAAATCACATGTGATTCTAGTGTAAATCACATGTGATTCTGTTTTATCTAGAAAGTGATTCTATTATTGTTGTGATTCGTGTGTAAATCATATGTTTTAATTGGTCTTGCCGTTTTTTCCATGCCGAGGAGGTGGCATTGGTCATCCGCTCGGTATGGTTCA